>WWET01006101.1:51681-77142 GCA_011038615.1 Limnodynastes dumerilii
TAGGGAAAGGCAGTCCGAGGAGGACCCGGGGAACACCCTGTGGATACGAGAAGGTATCATGCTATTCAGCGGGGGAGGGGTCCATGTCTCCCAGGGAATCAAAATAGTATGTGGAGTCCAGACGTTATAGAACTTGTAACGCCCTTCTGGTAGTATAAACAAATTTCTCGTGACCAATAGTGTCATTCACCAAGGAGATTCACTGGCCGTGGGATGGGGGAGGTACCGCCGTCCATGCCCTTACGACTATAACCTTAGCTAGTGACATCAACGAAAAGAGATATTTATATGTAGCTGTGTCTAAGGTTTCCACCAGTGTTAAGCCAAAAAGGCAGACTTTGGGATCAATAGGTAGGGAAATGGACAGGGTATATAGTGCGGCATCCCACACCGCCTTCCAAAATCCCAGAACCAGTGGGCAATTCCACAATAAGTGCTAGAAATCTCCCAGATGGACCCCACATTTGTGGCAACAGTCATCCAAAGCAGCATAACGGGAGTGTCACGAACTGCGAGGAATGGTGGGACCTTCCCCGGGTTTCCAGGGAAGCAACAGATGAGCAGAAGTGAAATGAAATAATGTTTGACTTTAATAGTGATGGTTGCACAAGACAGGAACAAGGGGCAACCAATAATAAAGAACAGTCTTTGGATCAAAGGAGGCAGAGAGACCAAAGGGAATGGATGAGTGCTGGTGAGGATAAGAGTCCGTGAGCAATGTAGAAGGCGAAGGATGTACGATGAGTTCGAGTTGCGGTAATTGTGAAGTTGAAGCTGAATGGGAGCGAGATGAGTCCGATTTGCTGAGACTGCAGGGTTGAGGTAGAGTGAACAGGACTGGCGTAGACTGGATCAGGACTGGTAGCTGTGACTGGACCAGGATTGGAATGCTGGGTTGCACCTGATTGATGTGCTGGGGTGCGCCGGGCTGGCGTTCTGGGTCGAGCTGGACCACAAGGCTACTGGTCCGGACTGCAAGGACCACGGCACTGGAACCAGAAAAGGACCCAGGACAGCGGAACCGGGACGGCTGGACCAGGATGGAAGGACCAGGACGGCAGGACCAGGATGGTAGGTTGTACCTGGATAGCAGACTGGAACTGGACCGGACTGCGAGGACCACGGCACTGGATAGCAGACTGGAACTGGACTGGGACAGCTGGGTCAGGATCCATAGAGAAGGCACTAGACTTGAGTCAGCACGGTTCTGGACTGGGGTCTGCACGGCACTGGACTGGAGTCTGCAAGGCACTGGACTGGATCGACGGGACTGGATAAGCAGGACTGGAACAGCAGGACCGGAATCAGCAGGACCAGAGTTAGCAGGACCGGAGTCAGCGGGACTGGACCACTGAACTGGACCACTGGACTGGAGCCTGCAAGGCACAGGACTGGAGCCTGCAGGGCACAGGACTGGAGTCGGCAAGGCACAGGACTGGAGTCGGCAAGGCACTGGACTGGAGTCTGCAGGGCACAGGACTGGAGTCTGCAAGGCACAGGACTGGAGTCGGCAAGGCACAGGACTGGATCAGGCAAGGCACAGGACTGGATCAGGCAAGGCACAGGACAGATGAATCAGGACAGCCAGCTTCATGAAGACCAAGTAGATCTGGGCACCGAGGATAGAGTGCACATGGTTTAAATAGAGCGCCCTGTGCACCGATTGGTTGGAGGACCGGAGAAGAGGATTCTCTTTGGTGGACAGCGTCATGTGAGTATTTCAAGATGGCGGCGCCCACGGACTGGAGGCGCCGCTGATCCTGGCGCCAGAACACACGTGGGACGCCAAGATGAAGCTGCAGCATGGTGAGTAGGGGAGTCTGTCACTGCCTCAGTGACAGACTCTGTCAGCCAGAAGACCAGAGCACCTGCAGGGGACCGTGGACAGCGCGCAGCTGAACGGGTAAGTGCGGCACTTGCCGCATAATGTGACAGTACCCCCCCCTTTAAGGGTGGCCTCCGGACGCCCAATCAGAATCTTGGTAGATTTTCCACCGAATCCATAATGATTTTCTTGAAACAAGACAAACTAGAAGATCAGAATTGTGGGAACATCACGGCAGACAGAATGAGTCTGAATAAATTGCAGGAACAAATTTATCCTCTTTGGGCTACAGGCCGTATTGGCGGAGTCTGCAGAGGGAAGATTGACTCGGAGATGATGGATGTGGCTTGGGATGAGGACTTGGAACCGAAAACCTTGGTGGTCAATGAGAGAAAAGTATGTAAGTTCTCCAACAGGGGATATTGTACCTCAAGAAGTGAATTGGCCCAATCCAAAGCTTCTCCCCTGAAATGGCAAAGCAAAAACAGTATTTGATCTGCCGGTTGCTGAAAGAACTCGGGAGAGGCAGCAAATCGACTCACACGGAATTCCATCAGCGGGACCAGTTGAGATGTGTCACCATCGAAGATGGGTGGAGACTCTGATGTAATCAGGGGCTCGGTTGACTTGGACTCACTGGATCTGGATGCTCGTTTGACCGACTTGGACTTTGAGGATTTGGACCTGGAAGACAGCTTTCCCAACCTGGATTTGGAGGAGATGGTAGGATTTGGATGATCCTCCAAAGGCTTGGTTGTATCCGGAAACAGAGACTTGATTCTGTCTGAAAGCATTGGGGCAGAAATTGGCCCTAATGACGGAACAATAGGCAGAAATTTAATGGATTTACATGAAAATTCCCGGGCAAGAGGTAAACTATCCTGGGTGGTAGGCTCTGTGATCTTGGCAAGTGAAGACTTGGCAGAATTGGATAGCAAAGTCCGAACAGAAGTCACTGGGTCACAGACTTTAGCCCGTAAAACAGGATCCAAGGTGACGGGCTCAGTGATCTTGGCGGAAGTAATATTACTAGAGTTCTTCTTGGAGATGGCAGGGTTAAGACTGCCGCTCCGTACAGGAGTGGTACTGTGGGGTATTTCAGGAAACGAAGTTGATGAGTCTTCAGGAGATAAGAGGCAAGGGATACCTTCGGTGAGCAAGGCATTGGAGATTCCCTTCGGTGCCAAGACACTTGAAGCCTTTTTAAAATTTCCCTTGGTAGACACCCCGTCAGGGATTACTTGGTCTGGGACCCCTCCTGGGGTTTCTTGACTAGACGCCCCTCCAGGGGCTGCTTGGCTTGATGCCCCTCCAGGGGCTGCTTTGTTTAATGCCCCTCCAGGGGCTAATTGACATGATGTCCCTCCAGGAACTACTTGACGAGATACCCCTCCTGGGGCTACTTGGCTTGATGCCCCTCCTGGGGCCGCTTGACATGATGTCCCTCCAGGGACTACTTGACATGATGTCCCTCCTGGGGTTACTTGGTTTGACACCCCTCCTGGGGCTGCTTGACTTGATGCCCCTCCAGGGGCTGCTTGACTTGATGCCCCTCCAGGGGCTGCTTTGTTTGATGCCCCTCCAGGGGCTGCTTGACTTGGGACCCCATTCTCAGATTGTAAGTCTCTTGGCTTCCGTACAGGACAAGACAGCAGAAAGTGATTAGCGCCAGCACAGTAGAGACAGAGTCTATGAGTTAGTCTATATTGGCGCTCCTCCATCGAGAAAGGTGGATGGTATCCACCCCTAGTTCTGGTACCAGTGGTCGTGGGCTGGGAAATTCTGGACTTCCGATGTTCTTGGGGAATTCCCAGAATGAAACTGGAGGTTAGTCCAGAAGTTGACTGGGAGGATGCTACCGGACCGGGTGTACTAGAATCCTGCATGGAGGGGCAGGGCTGCACGGAGTTACCGGCAGAAGCTGATGTCTTCTCCTCAGGACAGGACACCTTCTGGAGCAGGCTTGGCAAAAAAAGAAGAACCTGGGACAACTGAGAACGGAGCGTCAGAACTTCTGAGTACAGGGCATGAAGAAGTTGATTATTGTGGTTACATGGAGATAGGATAAGATGATCTATACTTGTTCCAGAAAAATTTGAGTCCATAACAAGCGGATCTCCATCATATTTAGCAGGATGAGACTGAGAATTTTTTAAAGTGAAGAGTGGATGTTGATACTCATCTGTTGGCCAGGGTAGGCATTATCCCTTGAGGGTTTTCCCCGGTTGGATCCATAGGCCCAGATCTATCTGTCACGAACTGCGAGGAATGGTTTCCAGGGAAGCAACAGATGAGCAGGAGTGAAATGAAATAATGTTTGACTTTAATAGTGATGGTTGCACAAGACAGGAACAAGGGGTAACCAATAATAAAGAACAGTCTTTGGATCAAAGGAGGCAGAGGGACTAAAGGGAATGGATGAGTGCTGGTGAGGATAAGAGTCCATGAGCAATGTAGAAGGCGAAGGATGTACGATGAGTTCGAGTTGCGGTAATTGTGAAGTTGAAGCTGAATGGGAGCGAGATGAGTCCGGTTTGCTGAGACTGCAGGGTTGAGGTAGAGTGAACAGGACTGGCGTAGACTGGATCAGGACTGGTAGCTGTGACTGGACCAGGATTGGAATGCTGGGTTGCACCTGATTGGCGTGCTGGGGTGCGCCGGGCTGGCATGCTGGGGTGCGCCTGGCTGGCATGCTGGGGTGCGCCGGGCTGGCATGCTGGGGTGCGCCGGGCTGGCATGCTGGGTCGAGCTGGACCACAAGGCTACTGGACCGGACTGCGAGGACCACGGCACTGGAACCAGAAAAGGACCCAGGACAGTGGAACCGGGACGGCAGGACCAGGATGGAAGGACCAGGACAGCAGGACCAGGACGGTAGGTTGTACCTGGATAGCAGACTGGATCTGGACCGGACTGCGAGGACCACGGCACTGGATAGCAGACTGGAACTGGACTGGGATAGCTGTGTCAGGATCCACAGAGAAGGCACTAGACTTGAGTCAGCACGGTTCTGGACTGGGGTCTGCACGGCACTGGACTGGAGTCTGCACGGCACTGGACTGGAGTCTGCACGGCACTGGACTGGAGTCGACAAGGCACAGGACTGGATCAGGCAAGGCACAGGACAGATGAATCAGGACAGCCAGCTTCATGAAGACCAAGTAGATCTGGGCACCGAGGATAGAGTGCACAGGGTTTAAATAGAGCACCCTGTGCACTGATTGGCTGGAGGACCGGAGAAGAGGATTCTCATTGGTGGACAGTGTCATGTTAGTATTTCAAGATGGCGGCGCCCACGGACCGGAGGCGCCGCTGATCCTGGCGCCAGAACACACGTGGGACGCCGAGATGAAGCTGCAGCATGGTGAATAGTGGAGTCTGTCAGCCAGAAGACCAGAGCACCTGCAGGGGACCGTTGACAGCGCGCAGCCGAACGGGTAAGTGTGGCACTTGCCGCATATTGTGACAGGGAGTAATGTACACTCTGTGAAAAATATAGAAATGGACCTGTCGCAGATGCACTGAAGACGTAGCAGACCTCAAACAACCTTGCATATCCATCCAGTCCTCATTATACATACCTCCCAAGTCTGCCTCCCACAGTTTCCGTAAGGTATCCAAGGCATTCGGGGAAACACTATCAATCAGTCTGGAATATAACATGGAAATAGTGCCTCTAGGGGGAGCCCCCTGCAATAAGACCAGGAGGGTGTTACTATAAAATGCTCACAATGTGTGTCTAAGCTGAATATACCTATAGGAGTGAAGACCGGGGAGGGAAAATTCTTCTGTCAGCTGTGTCAAAGACTTCCAGGAGTTCCCCTCTATTAACTGGCCAATTGCTGTTATACCATACTGCCCCCATACTAGAAGACTGTCCAATATGAGTAATTCCTTCAGGGAGGGGTTGTTCCATAGAGGAGTTTCCGGGTCAAGCGTCACTTCACCCATCAAACCCCAGACAGCAGTACATATTCGCCTTGCTTGAACAAGTAAAACAGGACCTAGGCCCCTGAGATATCAATGGATTCTGTACCGGAGACCAACCTACCCCCCCCCCTAATCCTAAGGAAATGCATAGTAGTAGCCTCTAGTGACTTAGCTGGGCCGCCCAGTAGTACAACTTAAAGTTAGGGAGTGCAAACCCCCCACTGTCTTTCGGCCTCTGAAGCACCGCCATGCGGACCCTCACACACTCCCCCCCCCTCACCAAAGATGAAATGCTAGCATTTATCGTTTTAAACACTGCTAAGGATATGTACACAGGAGACTGCAGAAAGGGATACAATAATTTGGGTTGTATGAACATTCTGACAAGATTGACCCTACCCGATACCGTTAACGGGAGCCTACGCCATGTTTGTGACTTCAGCTTAATATAGTCAATCACCGGATTCATATTAAGAGTAACATACTCTCAGCCGATATCCAGAGATATTTAAATTTAGTCATCCAGCGCAGCAAGTGATCCCCAGTAGCCGTCCTAGGAATACGCCCCGAAAGGGGGAAAAGATTTGACCAGTTGATTTTAAGCCCTGAAAAAAGACCAAAACGGTCCATCACCGCAAACAACCTCTCCAGCGAAACCCCAGTATCTGCCAGGAAAAGAAGCAAATCGTCTGCGTACAAAGCGATTTTGTCCACAGACTCGCCTATAGGGAAGCCTTTAATATCACCATCAGCCTGAATCATACAGGCCAATGGCTCTATAGCCAGCGCGAACAGGGCAGGAGACAGAGGACACCCCTGTCTCGTACCCCTTCCCAACCAAAACTGCTCAATAGTATAACCCCCAACACACACCCTAGCCACCGGCGCAGAATATAGTATTTGCAGCCACTTAATGAAGGAATCCCCCAACCCAAACCAACGGAGGGCCTCCCACAGGTATTTCCACTCCACAGAGTCAAAGGCTTTAGCCACATCCAGGGATGCGACCGCCGCCTCTGACTCAACCCCTGGGGATAACGGCATATGCGTGTACAGACGACGTAAGTTAATGGAGGTGGTCTTGCCTGGCATAAAACCCATCTGGTCTGTGTGAACAATTTGGTCAATCACCGAGTTAAGCCTCATGGCAAGTATTTTAGCCAAGAGTTTAACATCTGTGGCCAGAAAAGAAATAGGGTGGTAAGATTAGGGATGTCTCGGGTCTTTATCGGTCTTAGAAATCACAATAATAAGGGCTTTGGACATTGAGGGGGGCAGGGTTCCTGTCTGAAAGATGGAGGAGAAGTTTTCTAATAATTTTGGGCACCTTGTGGTTTGGGACGGCAGCCAGGGCAAGTTCCAGCTCCATCTCAGATATGGGAGCTTCAAGAAGGGCTCTAGCCCCCTGTTCCAGACTCAGCAGGGCAACCCCATCCAATAGAATAAAACCAGAATGGAAGCTGCTCAATCAATTTATTAAGTAAATGTTAAACAGGTGCATGAAAGGCAGGGGGTAACCTGCTAGCCACAGAAACAAAGGGAAAAATTGCCCCAGCACTCTGCCATAAACCAGTAACAAACTATACTGTTCTATCTGTAAAATAAAACACAGAAATGTTCGTTACGCATATTTGTACAAATATGAGATAAGCCACCAGCCACCGTCAAGGCCTTTCTGTATATGGTGGTCCTAACTCTAACAATGAGAGTCCCAGTATTGGGTCCCATATATATGTTTATAAATTGAGAGCCAACTTACCTAGGAGACACCCCTTAAGGTCTCCAAAATGGCCCATCCAATACCCACACAGTAGCTCTGGGGAATAGCTAGCCGTGGACCCATATAAGTTAGAGTAGAACTGTAAAAACATCTCTGCAATCTCAACTCCCTCGTAGTGAGTATTGCCATGAACGTTCTGAATAGCTGTCACATTCCGAGTCATCCTTAGCCAGAAAGGCCAAACAGCTATGACACATGTCCGAATTAAGATATTGGGAATGTCTACAAAAAAGCAATCGCATCTTAGCTTTGTCAGACAGATGGGACCGCCATTCAGCCTGAGCCCTAAACCAGTCAAGTCTATCCATCAAGGAACAAGATGTTAAGTATTGAGTCCCCAGAGTCCTATATTTTGCCTCCAAGTCATCCTCCACCCCTCTAGATTTCCGTTTAATCCTAGCAATTTCCTGTATGAATGACCCCCTGAGAAAAGCTTTAAACGTGTCCCATTTACTGTCAGATTTATAACTACCAGCATTTGGCCAGATCCAGAACAACGCTTGTGAGCAAATTTACGCGTGGCAGACACGTAAAATCGCATTTTGGTAAGTACTGCGCATGCGCACCATAGAAAATACGCTCCATAATGTAGCATAAATGTGAACGTATGGGCCATTCACGAATGTGTCACGTAAATATTTACGTGTGGGCGTGCCAATTTTACGTTTGTCTAAAATACGTCTGAAATACACTATGTAGGCGGGGGTTTGTATTTAAAGTGTACAGTATGGGCGTGCTTAGCTGCGTAAATACGTGTTGCACATACTTACGTGAGCGGATGACATCGGTTACGTGGGCAAAAGTTAAGGTAGGGTTTGGAAAGTGGATCTCGGACAAAATACGTACATTCAAGGGTGTGCCAAGGGGAGTGTATAGAAGATACACATGTGTAAATACGCTACGCGAGTAAACGTATTGCAAGCAGAGTTCTGGATCTACCCCATTATCAGCAAAGAAACCGTCCCACTTCGCAGTCGGATCCAAGCACGTAAGCCAGAATGGATTCATTTTCCAAAAATGTAGGCCCTGTAATCTGTCACGGGTTAACGACAACAGAAATGGGAGAGTGATCGGAAATGCCCCTGGGACGATATGCCACCTTCGAGGCCATGGGGAGGATGTCGGGGGTCACCAGAGCGAGGTCAATGCGGGACAGAGAATGTTAAGAGGTTAAATGACAGGAAAACTCCCTGACTCCAGGATGTCTCAGCCTCCAAATGTCCAATAACCCCAATTCCCCCACCAACTTCCCAAAGGGTGTCAGACCACGGTGTGTCTGGGCAGCCTGCTCCCTCCACAGATCCCAACCAGCATCCATCACATTGTTGAAATCTCCCATCAGAACAGTTGACGAGTCTGGGTGATGGGCCATAAAGCTAGCCGCTTTTTTAAGGACAATATTTGAGTAAGGGGGGGGTATATATACCGCCAGGAGATTGATAGGATATGTGTTGACAATGGCATAGAGAAACACATAGCGCCCGGCAGAAACTATCTGTACCTTATCTATTTGAAAGTTCAAGTGTATTTGACGTCGGTGGATCACCGTGAACTGTGCTCTACTCTTTTTTACAACCAGGGTATAATCAGGATATACCAAAATGTCATGAGTATCCATTTTCATGGGGCCGTGCTGTCATGTCAGGCAAAGAACTGCGCCCCAATCCTGAAAGTGTAACAGTTTAACAATGAAGGTCAGCGGTGCTGCCCCGGGCGGAGGAGGCTGGGAAGGCAAGCAGTGCGCCCGTTCAACCGAGAATGATGCAAAGAAGGCCTCTCTCCCAAATTCTTTCACCAACAACTCCTCCAGGAAGGTTTCTGGATTCTGTCCCTCTGCGCGTTCTGGAAGGCCCATGAAACGGAGATTGTTGCGCCTCAATCTACCTTCCATATCAGTGAGCTTGGCCTTGCATGCAGCCATCTCCAGGTTAAGCCGATTGATATCATTCTTCATAGGGGTGGTAGTGTCTTCAAGGACAGACACCCTCTGCTCAACCTCTCCCACCCTCTTTCGATCCTTCTACAGATCCTGATGAAGCAACGTGTTTTCGGCCTGCACCTCACCAAATTTGTCAGTCATCCTCTTATCCAAGGAAGAGAGAGCCTCCAGTACCTGTTGTAAGGTGTGTTGCTCGGGCTCCATACCACCGAACGGGAGGTCTCGCTCAGCCGGAGACTTATCTTTGGATGGCCCAGCGCTGTCCTGGGAGCATAAAGTGGACTGCTGACTGAACCGTTCCAGCTGGGCTGCTGCGGCCGCAGCTTTATCCGGCTTCCCCATAAGATGACCTGGGGGTTGAGAGGGACCAAGAACGGATTCTCAAGTATTAAATCAGCTGCAGCATCGGCAAGAATACGCTGCGTAGTATAGCAGACAGTGCACAGATGATAGGAAGTCTCCTTTAATGAAGTGATACTAGCAAACCTGAAGAAGTCACTTGTAGTAAAGCAAAAAGTTCCCAGCTGTAGAAATGCAGAATAGTAAATCAACAAGCCCTGATTGCAGGGGTACTATGTAGATAGACAGTCAGAGTAGCAAGGCTGAGGATGTTGTAGCTGTGCACGAGCACAGTGAGAGAGCAATAGGAGCCGAGGCTCTGTGTGTGCCTCAGTAGATAATAGAGCTTATCCAGGTACTGCACACAATGGGCCAGATCTAGAATTACGTCCATCTTCCATAGACAGGCGTAATTCAATGAACAATAGCTACTGTGCATGCATAGTAGCTATTGTATGTAATCTGCGTATCGTTTCGATATGTAGATTGCTTATATAAGTATCTTTTCCCCAGCAGCATCATAGCCGCTCCCTAGCAACCAGGTCTCCTCCAATCAGCCTAGGGGGAGTTTCCATATCCTCTGCACTGCGTCCCGCTGCTCTCCTAGCAACAGGACCATACAATCAGGGTTTTTGGCTCGTTCCGGCACTCCTGCTATTGGCTCCCTCTTCCTTAAAGCCCAGACAGCTGCCACAGGTA
Organism: Limnodynastes dumerilii; assembly: GCA_011038615.1. Classification (NCBI taxonomy): domain Eukaryota; kingdom Metazoa; phylum Chordata; class Amphibia; order Anura; family Limnodynastidae; genus Limnodynastes; species Limnodynastes dumerilii. Next base: position 62,194 of record WWET01006101.1, read on the forward strand.
GTTGCCGGTTATAGCCTCTTGCTGCCTGTGCTTTTCTCTCTCTCTCTACCTCTTTGTCTCTTGCTCTTGCTTTGTTATCTTGCCTTGTGCCTTTTTTGCCTTTGCTCTCTTTTGACTCCTGAGTGCCCCGTTCCTGGTTTAACCCTCGTGTTCCCAGTGTTTCCCATCCCTTCTTATTCCTTGCCTCTGTTTGCTAGTCAGTGTCTTTGTGTGAATCTGTGAGTGAAACCTAGTTTGTCTCGCACTGTTTGTCCATCGTCTGGGTGTTTCCCACTGGTATTCCTGTCTCTCCTGTTTGTCTTTGTGTTCTTACTCACACGCATAGTAGTTATCTGCTGGGGACCGGGACCTGCCTACCTCTGCAGCCCAGACTGTCCCCACCATTAGGGGCTCCAGTGAACACCAGATTGAAGGTTAGACTCCGCACCTCGGTGGGCATTCTCCAAACAGAAAATAGTAATCACCACAATAATTTGCACTTTGTCAGAATACCTGAGACAGTTAAGGAAACTCAACTGATGGAATATCTTACGGTCACTCTGCCGCAAGCTCTAGGTCTAGTAGATGAGTTGGGCGCTCTTCAAATAGAAAGAGCTGAGAGGCTGGGCCCGGATAGGGAAAACCCTAATGGTAAACCGCAACCAGTAATTGCAAAAAAATTTTTATTTTTGAACATAAGAAAAATATCTTTACTCATATAGGAAACTCCCTCAACTCCTGATAAATGAACATAAGATACTGATGTTCCAAGATTTCTCTGTCTGTTCCAAGAATTCTCTGAGGTCTGTCAACTTGCCTACACCATAATCTATATCCCCAGAGCTCTATAATATTGATACCATTTAATATTTTACCAGCCATAGTTCCACTGATAAACACTAGACGCATAACGGACCTGCATTAACGCCATCGCTCACCACTGGGGTATGAATGCTCTGATTGGACTCTGAGTTATTTTATTTGCATTGTATTTAATTTAATTGTTGATTTCAAGTAAACTTTAGACCTATATTTTAGCATGTGATATTGCTTATTAGTTTATTTTACTAATCCAGCTATCTAATCCTATTTTTTATTTCTATTTTAATGGTTGGACAATATGGATTTAATGAAAGTTTTCGTCCACCTCACCTAATGGGATTTAAGACTGTATTCTCCAACCTCTAGGACTGTTTTGGATACTCATTAACTTTCACCTGTATGCCGCTGTAGCTGTATAGGTGGTTAGGTCTACCATTGATTTTGTGATTTTTTTTTTTATATATATGATTTTTGGAGGAATGATTAGCATTATTGTAAGCAAACTCCACCCAAGGGATGTTCTCAGACCAATTGTTCTGGAGTCTGGAAGTGTAGCAGCGTAAGTATTTTTCAAGGGACTGGTTTACCCTCTCAGTTTGTCCATTAGATTGAGGATGATATATTGAAGACAAATTGACCTGAATTCCAAAACTCTTACAAAAGGCTTTCCAAAATGAAGTGATGAACAGTGATCCTCGGTCCGAGACAATCTCCAAGGGCAATCCGTGGAGTCTGAGAATGTGTCTTATAAACAGATTGGCCAGGGTCTGGGCATTAGGTAACCCAGGTAGCGGAATAAAATGTGCCATCTTGCTGAACCTGTCGACCACCACCCAGATGGTCATGTTCCCTTGGGAGTTAGGGAGATCCGTAATAAAATCCATCGATAGATGAGTCAATGGACGCTTGGGAACAGGTAGAGGAAGAAGCGGCCCGTAGGTAACAGAGCATGGCGTCTTATTCCTGGCACAGAGGGTACAAGAGGAAACAAAATCTTTGAGTGTCCTGAATCATGGATGGCCACCACACCGAACTAGACAAGGCCTTCAACGTCTTCTAGATGCCCAAGTGACCGGCAGTCTTGCAAGAATGATTCTCTTGGAGAATTTGTCTCCTTAAATTTGCAGGAACAAAAAGTCGATCAGTGGGTGTATGTTTCGGAGCTTGGTCTTGGACCTTAAGAATTTTGGATCGAAGATCTTGGGTTACCCCGGCAATAATGGAGGTTGAAGGAATCACAGGTAAAGGAGGGGGGGTGGGACCATGTTGTGGCAAAAAAGCTCGGGAGAGCGCATCAGCTCGATGGTTCAGAGAACCAGGTCTGTAGGTTATGATGAAATTGAAGCGGGTGAAAAATAGTGCCCAGCGGGCCTGGTGAGGATATAAACGCTTGGCAGATTCGATATATGCTAAACTTTTATGATCAGTCAGCACTGTAATGACATGAACAGACCCCTCCAGCCAGTATCTCCATTCCTCGAATGCCATCTTGATGGCCAGTAACATCATAATTTTTCACAGCGGATGAAAATTGCTTGGAGAAGTAAGCACATGGAGACAGAACTGCCCCGCCCGACATCTGACACATCAACCTCAATGATGAAGGGTAATTCCAGACTAGGATGTCTGAGGATAGGTGCGGTGACAAAAGCTTGTTTCAAAGCTTCAAAGGAACTTACAGCATCCTCTGACCATCTAGTAGGATCTGATCCCTTCTTAGTCAAAGCAGAGATGGGGGCCATCAAGGTGGAGAAGGCTTTAATTAAACCACGATAGTAATTGGAGAACCCCATAAATCGTTGGATAGCTTTAAGATCCGTGGACTGTTTCCATTCCAAATAGCTTTCACATTTTCCGGATCCATAGCGATGCCGAAAGGAGAAATGACATATCCTAAAAAGGTGACCTTGGATACTTCGTCACACTTCTCCAGTTTGGCATACAACCTGAACTCCCGGAGATGGGCAAGAACTAGTTTGACATGTTCGCGATGTTCTTCTAGGGAGGGAGAAAAAATCAGTATGTCGTCAAGATAGACCACCACAAATTTCCTAAGAAAATCTCTGAACACATCATTCATGAAATCTTGGAACACTGCTGGAGCACTACATAACCCAAAAGGCATAACCAGATATTCGTAGTGGCCAGAATGGGTATTGAAGGCAGTCTTCCACTTGTCTCCCTCCCTGATCCATATCAATCTTGGAGTAGATGACTGCTCCTTTAACTTGATTGAATAGATCCTCGATTAATGGTATCGGGTTAGTGTACTTACCGTGATGCGGTTAAGGGCTCGATGATCGATACATGGTCTGAGAGAGCTGTCCTTTTTTCCCCACAAAGAAGAAACCTTCCCCACAGGTGATTTTGAGGGCCGGATGAACCCTCTCTCCAAATTCTCCTTAATGTAGGTGTCCATGGCCACCGATTCAGATTGAGTGAGAGAGAAAAGTCTTCCCTTAGGCAATTTGGCTCCAGGCATGAGTTTGATGGCACAATCGTAATGTCTGTGAGGAGGTAGTACCTCAGCTGCCTGTTTGGAGAAAACAGCGTATTCCGCATATTGCAAAGGAATCTTCTTAACAGATACACGACCCAACCGGATAGGGTGGGAGATGCAAGAATCTTTACAGGACTCTCCCCATCGTATGATTTCTCCAAGGGACCAATCAATGCTGGGATTGTGGAGCTGGAGCCAAAAGTGACCCAGAACCAACTGAACGGAAGCACAACTGGTAACTAGGAACTTGATGGAATCAGAATGGCACATCCCGATTGACAGCTGAATGGATTCAGTCTTCTGAAGAATGGGACCTTCTGATAAAGGTTGACCACCCAAACCCACTGCCGAGACAGGAACATCCAACCTTCTTACTCGGATATTTAGTGACCGGACTAGTCCAATGTCCCAAAAATTACCAGCAGCAGTTCTTCACGATCCCTAAGGATCAATCGGGCTGGGACCAGGAGCGAATTCTTTGAGGAGACTAGATGACTACCCAACCGGAGCTCCTCGCAAACCGGCTGGGTTATTCTTTTCCCGGCTGCATAGGTTGTTTCTTCGGGCAAGAATCTGCCCTGTGGGCTTTTCCGCCACAATAAAGGCAAAGACCCAAGTTTCGTCTGCCTCCTTGGAAAGACGATAAGAGTCAATCCGCATGGGTTCATCAGGCATCTGGAACTCCTGTGGAAAGTGGACAGTGGAAAAGCCTGCTGCAGCATCCTTTTCCAAACGTCGTTCCTTCAGACGCCGATCTAACTTGATCACAAGGCGCATGAGATCATCTAGATTCCTGGCTGGAGGTAACTGAACAATGGCGTCCTTAACTTGGTCAGTAAGCCCGATGCGGAATTGACTGCTGTGAGCCGGATCATTCCAACCGCAATCATTGGCCCAGCGACAGAATTCAGAGCAGTACTCCTCGGCTGTCCTTCTGCCCTGACGCAGTGAACGGAGCTTCGTTTCTGCGGTGGCTGCTCGGTCTGGGTCTCCATATAGCAAGCTCAAAGCTTCAAAAAATGCATCCACGGTCTGAAGTGCTGGATCTTCAGGATGGAGACTGAACGCCCAAGCCTGGGGGTCTCCTTGAAGCAGCGTGACTACTAAACCAACTCGTTGGTGTTCGGACCCTGAGGCATTAGGTCGAAATAAAGGCAGCTTAAAAGATCTTTCAAAAGATGAAACTGACTGCGATCCCCAGAGAATTTGTCCAGCAGGTTTACTTTTATAACAGAGGATTCTGTAGGTTGTGTTGGGGTGGGCGGCTGTGGGGTAACAACAGAGGCCCGCATGGCAGAAATGACCTCCTCCTGATCGTTGACTTTATTAGTCAGGGTCTGGATCATCTGCCCCAGATTGGACACCTGGGAGATGAGTGCGTTTATGGCCTCTGACATGGAAGGTTCCATCAGGAAAAGAATGTTATCGCCGATTATAATGTTACGTAGTCGGCTTCTGGGGCATGGAGTCTGTGCTATCAGGTGAAATTCACCAGAGCACCTGATGGTGGGGATGGAATTTGCAGCACCCCAATAACAGGTCATGCCCCGTTGAACTGGACTCGTAGGAGGAGAAAAGGAAAAACAAGATGGAAACCAGGAGGTGAGCGAAGATGGAAATAAGGAAGCGAGAATTAGACTAGACCGAAAGGAATCGATCAGTAACAGACTATAATGAACACTGAACTGGGCACGGCGGGCAAAAGGAAGGTCACGGGACAGGACAAGACGGACCTGGGCTTGCACTCTCACAAACATACAGCAAGGCCCCCGAAGGAAAAACATAATCACACACACAGGGAGAAATAAGGAATAATGGGAAGGTAAACACACCAAAGCGGGTGAGTAAGGGCAGGAAATACTGAAGGGATGAAAGGCAGGAACAAGGCTGGATAATGGGCAATCAACGGTCAATTCACTAGGCTGAAAGCACTAGGCACACATGAATAGCAGACTACAGTACTGAGGGAACAGATATTATAATCGGCGACAAGGGGAAGAGGAAATGGACTTAAATAGATACTGCTGGCAGCTGATTGGAAGGTAGCCAGAGTGACTGCACAATAATTGGATGTTTCCCTAAGAGAGGGAAAGCATCCAATAGAAAAGACTGCAGCAGCATGGACCGCGCGCCTGAACGCTGCCGCGTCCACGTGCATTGTTTACAGGTTGCTAGGCAAGTAACAAAGCGCCCGGCAGGGAGGAAACAGGAAGCGGCCACGAGGAGACACAAGGTAAGCGCCAAACAAGCCGTTCAGAGGAACGGCATGTAACAGTGGAAACTTTACTTGATAAGGAGAAAAGTGTTGAAAGTTTCTTTGACACCTGGGAGAAATATATCGGTATGCTCTCTGGTGAACTGCAGAGCCAGATTGATAGGGGGCTACAGGAAACTACTTGGTATTTAACGAGGGTAATATCGGGAGACCCACCAATAGCGGGAATAACTCAGTGATATAGACGGTGCCCTCCCACCCTGAGCTTGACTCTTAAAAGCTACAGAATTTATGTTAATTATTGTTTAGAATTGTATCACTTTCATCTCCTTTTTCTAAAGCAAACTCCAGGACATGCTATTCCACTCTACAAGTTTTCTATTCTGAGTCATAGGAGGTTCACTGTGAAATTTTGTATACTGTATTTTTATTGTACTGTATGCTATGATATTGAAAAATGTCTGTATTTCTGTTAATTAACTCAAAAATTAATTGACTGGAATTGAACAAAATGCCAACACATTGTATTCTAATGTACTGGATTTACCTGAGGACAAAAAAAAAAAAAATTCATGAAATAAATAGCTTTTTAGGGAACACTAGTAAAATGGTTAAAACTTGGGGGCAGCGCTTGAGGCAAGATGGAGTAGACGCGTTTGTCTGTGGCTCCCGGCATCGATCCTGACATTCTCCTGCTTCTGCCCTGTACATGGGGTTTTCTCTCCCCTGTCTGTCCCGTGGAAGACCTTAACTTACCCGCACTGCAGCTGTGTAGCTCCGGACCTTGCAGCGGTGTCGGCGGTGTCTGTGTCCTGCGGTGGGAGGTGCTGGCTCTGCGGCTGGGACCATCTCTGCAGCGGTGGTGTACGGTGCCTCTGTTCCTGCGGCGGCTGTGACTGGCGGGTACTCGTGAGGTGGGAGGCACCTCAGACTGGCGGTACTCTCTTTTTTTTTTTTTCCATTCCCCTGGTCTTGGCCTCCATCCTGTTCTAGTGGGGCTTTTGGCGCGAAAAAACGGCTGGAGAAGTTGCCATTTTGTTGTGGGACAGCAGACATTCACAGCCCAGTAAGCTATTCTGCACAAGCTAGTGGGAGTGTGCATTTCTTAGCTGTGTGGGTGCATGCCTTCTGCCTCGTGTTGTGGCTACTCTCCCTGCACCAATACTTCCTCTGCCTCTTCCTCAGTTGCCATGCATTGGGCTATCTTTATTGAGAATTATCAACACTCCTAGTGCTGCAGTGTGTTTTACAGTGTACAGACTCTGCTGATCTCCACTCTGCTGTGGTTGGCTGTGCCCTACAAGCTGCCCTGTTCTGGGTTATCTTTATTGAGAATTATATTCACTCTTGGTCGCAAAGGGTGCATTTCAGTGTGCAGTCTCTGGTGTTCACTACCCTCACAATTTGGAGCTTTCATATACAGCTGCAGAGCCCTGGGTTCCCTACTTTGGAATTACAATTCGGAGCATCTTTTACAGTTACAGAGTACTGGGTTCCCTATTTTGAGAATTACAGATTTTGTGTCACAGGCGGATTAGTACAACAAACCTGTCTACCACTCAGCGTGCTAAATAATCTGTACTAGGAGCTGCAGTGGCCCACTTACTATAAGGGACTCTTGTATACGTCTGAACTGTGTGGATCTGCAGGTCTACTATCCTTATAGTGCCACTATTACTCTTCCCTTGTTGCCATGGGGAAATCTAGTCAATCCGCAGCCGCCAAGCTGGAGCGATTTGCCCGGAGCTCCACGGCGGGGGGCTCGTCGTCATCTTCTACTTCGCAGGCTGATGGCCCACCACCACCACCGCGGCCTGAACCTTCTCCAGAGTCTTCTCCACCTAATCCCTCCTTGGCACAGGTACTTCAAGCAATCAACGACTCAGAACTGAGAGTGACCGGGAAGATTGGAGAGGTGCAGGTGGAACTTTCCATCATCCGTCAGGAGCTTCAGCAGGTGCGGGAGCGCCTTGGGGAGGCTGAGCATCGCATCTCAGTGCTGGAGGATCTTACAGGCCCAATGAGAGACCAGCTGGATCATCTGACGTCCCAAGCATCCAACTGGAAAGCTAAAATTTCTGATTTAGAGGGTCGCTTGCTGCGCAACAATGTGCGCTTCGTGGGGTTTCCTGAAAAGGTGGAGGGGAAAGATCCTGTCGGCTTCTTAGAAGAATTACTCATTTCTGAATTTGGCAGAGAAGCCTTCTCTTCCCAGTTTGCGATCGAGAGGGCTCACCGTGTTCCTCAGCAGCCTCCTCGCCCTGGAGCGCCCCCGCGCACTTTGATCGCCAAACTTCTCCACTTCAAGGACCGGGATAACATTTTACGGTTGCTACGTCAACAAGGTCCCCTAAAGGTGGCTAATGTTACCATATCTGCATATCCTGACTTCGCTGCGGATGTCCAGAAATCCAGGGCGCAGTTTCTTATGGTGAAACGTCGGCTGCGAGAATTACAGATCCCCTATGCGCTGATGTTCCCCTCCCGCTTGCGGGTCACTTCAGATGGATCTTCGCATTTCTTTGAGACTCCTCAGGACGCACAAGACTGGCTGGATAGAAGAGGGAGGAGGCGTAGTCCTCCACCGTAATGTTCCATGTCTATTGTGTGCATTATTGTCTTTGTTCAGTTATATGTTATGACATGCTAATCTCCTTTCTGGTCATGAGTGCCGGCTGTGGCTGGGTACACCGTTATACTGCATCAATGTATTTTTCGGGGTTTATGTGTCCTTATGAATAATTGGGCTAATAAGGTATGGGAGCTGGCATCTTATGTCAGGCTTTGGTATCTAGCTCGTAGGACTGGTGAGTTTATTGTTTCTTAGTTAGGGGTTTTGGATATGTTTGGGGTCAGGTATTACTTCAGTTTGGGTGGTAATACAGGGTGGGTTGGGGTCGGGTTAGGGGTTAAACTATTTGGTAGTTCTGGGGGAGCCTTATCATACCTGTGTCTGTTTCGGAAAAACATGAGTTCTGGGGTCACTTACGTAGCTTATGTCTCTGGGTATTTAAAGTTAATTTATAGGTTAGTATGCATCTCATGGCCCACTCACTAAAATTGCTGTCGTGGAACACGAGGGGACTGAATGACAAAGTCAAGCGCTCTCTGGTTCTGAACGAGGTGCGTAAGCACAAGTCTGACATAGTCTGTTTAGTTGAGACCCATCTTGTCGGTGGGAGGTTACTTGCACTTAAAAGGAGGTGGGTTGGCTGGGTCTATCATTCAGTGCACACCAACAATTCAAGGGGGGTTTCTGTATTAATAGGTAAGCATGTCAAATTTTTGTTAGATAAAGTACAAACTGATCCATATGGGAGATTTGTGTTTATAAGAGGGCAGATTGATTTGGTTCCTATTCTTATCCTTGCCATGTATGTCCCCCCTCCATATAACTCGGATGTCCTCAAGAAGGTAGCAGAGTTCATGGCTGAGTCCCCGGGTACTCCCACGATCTGCATGGGGGACTTCAACAATGTTCTTGATAAAGAATTAGATAGTTGGAATGACTCCTTTGTACTGGGTTCCCTTAAGCCCACCCCCTTTGCTAGGCTCCTGTCTGCTATTGGCCTGTCTGATGTGTGGCGGCTGCGTAACCCTGAGACTCGTCTGTTCTCTTGTCAGTCGGCCTCCTCTCGCTCTCTCTCTCGTATAGATTTCATCTTTACTTCTGCCTCCCTGGTCCCTTTTGTTACTTCTGTGCAGTACCTCCCGAGGGGTCATTCTCCTGTGGTTATGGCGTTGGGATTGAAAGATGAGGCTAATTTACGCTTCTGGAAACTGAATCCGTATTGGTTAAATTTGATGGGTTCTGGGCTTGATTTAGTCGCGGAATGGGAGGGTTTTTTTGGGAATAATGTCGGTACTGCCGATCCTGCAGTGTTGCATGACACGTTTAAGGCGGTAATTAGAGGATCCCTTATTGGTACTGTGGCCAGGAAAAAGAGGTTTTATAGGGCTCAGGAGGTGGCTCTAGAAGGGGAGTGTGAGTTGAGGGAGGCTGACTACATCAGATCCCGTAGTGCTTCTGACAGAGTTCTTTGGCTTACAGCCCAACGTGAATGGTCTAGTTATCTATTTGCAAAGGCTAAACGACGGCTCCTTTTTAATGGACATGTGTCTTATTCACAGGCAGATATGGGAGGGTCTTACTTAGCATACCTTGCCAAGGGTGACCATGAGAATAGATATATCCCTGAAATTCTAGATAGCCATCAGTCTAAACAGGTCAAAGCGTCCGAGATTGTTAGAGTTTTTTTTTTTATATTTCCAGTCTATTTACTCGACTCGGGTTGGCTACACCTCTGGGGAGCTCCAGTCCTATCTTGACACTATTTCTCTGCCTAAACTTCCAAGGGCGGCGGTTGACATGTTGGAGGCTCCATTCACTCTGGAGGAGCTGGAGACGGTGGTCGGCTCATTTCCAAACAATAAGGCTCCTGGTATTGATGGCCTCCCAGTGGAGTTATATAAAAAATTCAAGGATTTTCTTCTTCCTAACCTATTATCTACATATGAGGCCTTGTATGATTTTGGCTCTCTCCCGAACTCTATGTCTGAGGCCCTCATAGTGGTTATCCATAAATCAGGCAAGGACCCCCTTTTCCCTGAGTCCTATAGGCCAATTTCCTTACTTTGTTCAGACATTAAGATCCTTGCTAAGCTTCTCTCCTCCAGACTGAATAAGGTAATCTCCTCCATCGTCCATGCTGACCAAACTGGCTTTATGCCGGGTAAATCCACGATTTATAATCTTAGACGTCTTTTTACCCAGCTGCAGGTGCCTCATGATACCGGGGAGGGGGCTGCGGTTGTGTCTCTGGATGCGGCCAAGGCCTTCGACTCGGTGGAGTGGGGCTACTTGTGGGCAGTATTGGAAAGGTTTGGGTTTGGCTCCCGGTTTATAAAATGGATCCAATTATTATACTCCTCCCCCGCGGCTAGAGTGTGTGTCAATGGATGCACCTCTGCACCATTTAGGTTGGGCAGGGGCACGAGGCAGGGATGCCCACTCTCTCCAACCCTTTTTGCCCTTGCCATTGAGCCGTTAGCGTGTCTCATACGCGCGAATCCTGATATTGTCGGCCTCCCAGCCGGCGGTGGGGTCGACAAGGTGGCGCTTTATGCAGATGACATGCTGCTGTTCTTGGCAAGGGTTACCCAGTCCCTACCTGTGCTATTGGAGGTAGTTGAGAGCTTTGGGAAATTTTCTGGGTTAACTATCAATTGGGGGAAATCTAGTTTATTTGTGGTGCAGCAGTCACCTGAGTGGGCGGTACCTGCCTCCTGTCCCTTGCAATTGACCACTAGATTTAAATACCTTGGGGTCTGGATTACTCCTGTTGTTGCCGACTTCATTCAGCAGAATCTTGATCCAATTACGCAGTGGTTTAGAGGTAAGGCCCGTACGTGGAGCAAGCTTCCTTCGTCCCTGACTGGTAGGATTAATTTAATAAAAATGGCGGTGTTACCCAAGTATTTGTACGTCCTCCAACATTCTCCTTAGTTTGTACCCCGCTCCTTTTTCCGCTACATACATTCACAGTTATTGTCATTTGTTTGGGCGGGTAAGCGGCATAAATTGTCTTTTTCTGTCCTTTGCCGGAGTAAGCAATCTGGGGGGCTTGCTTTCCCGAATTTGTGGGGTTATTATTTAGCATCTCAGCTCTCACACCTGATTTCATGGCTCTCTGATTCTGGGGATGGGTTGCTGGGGTCTATGGTGCGGTCCTCTGGTGGTGGCTCTCTCTCTCCTAGGCAGTACTTGTTGGCGGGTAGACTGCGTAAGAATAGCTCTCCTTTGTCTTCCCAGGCGCTGCGTGTTTGGAAAGCAATGAATGCCCTAACTGATTCTGAAGCCATAGATCCGGATACACCCCTTTGGTGCAATCCTTCCTTTGCGGAATTATATCGGCTCCCGGGGCGCTATTTATGGAGGGAGGCTGGTGTGGTGTCTTTGGGACAGGTTTATTCGCAGGGCTTATTTAAGACTTTCGCGCAGTTAAGGGCGGAGTATCAGATGGGAGATATCCACTTTTACAGATACTTGCAGCTTAGGCATGCCCTGGCTGCGCAGTTTAGGGCTGCTCCTCCTCAGGTTCAATCTTCTCCTGTGATTACGCTGTTGGTCTCTGTATCTAATAGTAAACCTATCTCCTTCCTTTATGCCTCTATTGTGAACTTGCTAACGAAGGACGACCTTGGGAATTTGAGGGGGCAGTGGGAAAATAATCTGGGAGTGTTTCAGGATGAGGAATGGTTTCAAGTGTTGGCGTGTGGCAAGTCAGCTACATCCTCTCTTCGATACCAACAGATTCAACTTTTTATACTCCACAGAGCTCTTTATGACTCCTGCAAAATGACATCAAATTGGGTTAAGGGGAAACTCCTGTTGTTTGAGGTGTAAGGCGCAGGCCGCTGACTTCTGGCATTTGGTGTGGTCCTGCCCAGGTGTTCAGAAGTTTTAGTCTGAGGTTTGGAGTTCGGTTTGTTCTATTCTGCCGATGCTGCCACCTTTGAACCCTAGAATATTCCTCTTTCGGATTAATTTAGCTGAGGATTACTCCTCAGCGGTGCATAAATTTGTCAGTATTCTCTCCTCCCTTGCTCTAGCACTAGTTGCCCGCAAGTGGATGGCCCCTGAATGTCCGACCCTTCATAACTGGATTGGTTTAGTCAACTTGACTCTTAACCATGAAAAATTTGTCCATACCAAGCATAACACCTTGGACCGTTTCTATCAGATTTGGTCGCCATGGCTAAACTCGCCTCTCTCGACTCTTCCCTCTAATGAGTGATGATAGTGTACATTGAGGTTGCTTTGTAAGGGTTCAATGGAGGGTTGTTTGATAGGTTGTGGGTTTTGGGTGCCTCCTGGCATAACATGGTGCTGTGTGCTTATTATAGGTCCTCATATCTGGTGTGGCTATGGGATTGCTGTGCGCTATTGTTACTTAGATGTGTCCGTCAGAGATACCTATTTGAGATCTGAAATAGTGGTAATCTTTGCTATGTAACTTTTTTTTCAGAATGTTCTGAGTGTAGGTAGGTTTGTTCCGATATGCCTATTCTGCGCTATCCTTGCATTCATTTCCCTTTATGGTCTGTCGGTTATGTATCTGTATTCTTGTATATTTTTGCCATTCAGATCTATTGCCATAGTGTAAGGAATGTTTTCATATTCTGTATACCTGATGTACTTGTTGTAATGGCTCCCCCTTCGGGGATTTGCGGGTGGGACTGTTGTGGGTGGTGGGTGGCTGGGGTTACCAGGTTTGTTTTATTGTACTGTATGTTTTGTTTATTTCTTTTTGAAAATTGATAAATAAACACAATTTTAAAAAAAATGGTTAAAACTTAAAACCGCTAATGGTAAAAAACGAACATATGAGCTATTAATATAGTTCAATAAAGTTCCTAAATCCATGGACTCCTTTACAATAAGTGAAATATGAATCTCCAAACACCACAGAATATAGATAAAGTCTTGGTCAGAGTTCTTAAACTGTGGGAATATGTACAGACTCATGGTTTAGTTGATGTGCAGTTCAAGGAGTAGTTTGATCTAGGTATATTTCACTTGTAATTCCAGATGAGATATATAGAAGTCTTCCAAGTGTCATTACAACAATTGAGTGTTTATACCCCTACGGGAGTAATCCCATAGGGGTGTAAATATTCTTGTTCCGAAAAGGGGTTCCAGCCCCTCAGTCCCGTGGACAAGGTGGTATAATTAAAAACAGTATTTTATTCCAAATTTATAACATAACATTTTTTTATTTACATCTCATTAGACAGATAATACATAAAAAAATTACAACGAATGGAGACGGCTACTCACTCAGAGCAACAAAGCAATAACCCTTTTTGCAGTCCTGGGATATTTACAGAAACAGTGATGCTGGAAAGAGTAAAACAGCTGGAGCTTCTTTAAAGAGAGAGCACCCTGCCAATGCGTATAGAATTCTATGATTCTTTATCAAGGCAGTTATCAATGCCTTGATAAAGAATTCCCACTAAAGACTAGATAAAGCTCTATTAGAAACAGTTTCTGAATCTGTTTAATATTGGTACAAGTGTACAGCTTGGCTAAACCATTTTGCAAAGCAGGGCCACCATTAGGGGGACAACCTCTATTGTTCCAGGCTAGAGCCGTGTGGGGCCCACAGAATAGCAGACCAATGTGCAGGGAACAACTTCCATGCGTATCGGCCCACTGTTAAAGCCGGTCAGTGTCACCTCGCCCCTATATGATGTCACAATTTTTACATAGGAGTATACCCAGCTTCAGGGCTGGCGCGATGCGGTAAGCAGGCTGGACAGGCACTCATCCACCCCGCTCCCCAGCACCTGTCCATTCCCTAAGATGGACACGACTGTTAAATAATGTAAGGTGCTCTCACCACTCTTGTGTGCCCATGTGACAGGCAGATGCCGAGTGAAACAGTGCCTCCCCTCACTGAATGACGCTTGAGTGACCAAAGGTCACATCAGCGTCATTCATATCAGAGCCAGCCACGGAGGAGAAGCAGCAGCTAGAAGGAGGAAAGACTTAAAAGGTAAGTAATGGTATAGGACTTAAAAGGGATATACTGGGTGCTGGATACACATGATGAGGGATACTGGGAGCTGGAGAGACATGATGGGGATACTGGGAGCTGGAGAGACATGATGGGGATACTGGGAGCTGGAGACACATAATGAGGGGATACTTGGTGCTGGAGGCACATGATGGGGGATACTAGGTGCTGGAAGACATGATAGGAGATACCAGGAGTTGGAGACATGATGGGGGATACTGAGAGCTGAAGAGACATAATGGGGTATACTGGGTGCTGGAGACACACCATGGGAGATACTAGGTGCTGGAGACACATGATGGGAGATACTGGGTGCTGAAAAGACATGATGGGGGATGCTGAGTGATGAAGAGACACAATGTGGGATTCTAGGTTCTGAAGAGAAATGGTGGATACTGGTGCTGGATACACATGATGGGGGATATTGGGTGCTGGAGATATATAATGGAGGATACTGTTGGCTGGAGATATATGATTTAGGATACTGGGGACTGGAAAGACATGATTAGAATACTCTGAGCTGGAGAGACATGATGGGGGATACAGGGGAGCTGGAGAAATATGATGGGGAATACTGGGTGCTGGAAAGACATGATGGGTATACTGGGGAGCTGGAGAGACATGAATTGGGAATTGTGGGAGGCTGGAGATACATGAGTTATAAAATATATAGTCTGTACTGTGTAGTTTTTAGGATGAAGTGGGAATTATATTGCAGAGACTAGGGGCCTGATCCAGACCTACGCCCGCCATCGCTGGGACAGCGGCCGTAAGCATAAGATCGGCTGATAAGCCAATCTGCGCATGCGCCGGGCAGATGTCCGGCGTCGCTACGGCAACGTCCGATCGTGGAT
>WWET01006102.1:24875-36374 GCA_011038615.1 Limnodynastes dumerilii
ACTGTTATTGTAACTTTATCTGTAGAATCCAGCAAACTTTCTTTTATTTTCTCTGATGAATTCCAACGGTGGGGAGTGGGGATTATTATTTTAAGATACAGTAAGGGCATGTTTAACATTGTCTGTGCTATTATTATTAAACAATATGCAGGGTACGTCTATCAGAGACAAGTGGGTAAATGTATATATAAAAGGAAGGGCAAACAGAGGATGCTGAAGAACAAGACAGGGATAAATATTGGAGCAAATCAAAACACAAAAGAAACTAAATGTATGATATACGGATAAATAGAAATACAAGTAAACAATGGTTATACCAAATTTCAGTACACAAGGTTAGCAGGGAACATAAGCACATTTAGGAAGGAGTTGGAGATCAGGAGCACACATGTAACAGGAACCAAGAATAATGACAAATGACCAGCAATCTGCTCAGGGAGAGGAAGTCCTATGTGAGCAGATGGACCAGTTGCTAGAATAATTAATGAGGAGTCCAACAGCAGCCCCTAAGGGCAGGCCAAGATAATGTCCATGAGGCACACAAAAGTCCCAAGATTGCCCCTAGTGGCAAGACAGTATATAACACATCCATTTAGTATAACACCTAAGGTAGGATCCCTGAAACAAAACACTGTGCAAGGAAGAGGGGTGGTCTCACATGCATTCACACGGAAGCATAGATCTGATATCGGCTCTCCACCTTCTCTGCATTTCGAACTCTGAATGCAGCATCCTCATAAGTCAGTATCTGGTCCACGGTTTCCAAAATGAAGTACACCTATATATTTCCATTCGATCATTGGTCCTTAAACTTCTTTCCGTCTTTGTTTTTTATAGGTATGTTCAGTTTATTCCAACTTTTCTGGAAACAGCTGAAAAATTCTTTATGGTGGGACATCGGGTCAATTACTATGTCCTCACTGATCAGCCCAATATTATACCCAACATTACACTTGGTGAGAGACGACAACTGATTGTACAGTCAGTTCCGGTGTACAAACGTTGGCAAGATATCACTATGAGACGTATGCAGATTATTCGAGACTTTGCCCGCGAGCGGTACATCAATGAAGTGGACTACTTAGTGTGTGCTGATGTGGATATGAAGTTCACAGACCACGTTGGTGTTGAGATCTTGAGTGAGGTCTTTGGAGCCATTCATCCTGGTTTCTTTACAGAGTCACGCAAATCGTTTACTAATGAACGACGACCAGAATCGGCGGGCTATATTCCCGATGATGAGGGCGATTTTTACTACACAGGGAGCTATTTTGGAGGCACAGTAGAGGGTGTCTACAAGTTGACTAACCATTGTCACCATTCCATGTTGGCTGATAAGGAAAAAAAAATTGAAGCCCTTTGGCACGACGAGAGCTATTTAAACAGATATTTTCTTTATCACAAACCAACTAAAGTCCTCTCCCCAGAATATGTTTGGAACTACTATTATGGAGACCCAGCAGTTGTGCAAAAGAAGAGATTTATTGTGGTTCCGAAAGACTACGCAAAGGTCCGTGACAAGCGATGAAATGTGGACAAATGATGAAAAACAACCATAAATGTCAAATTCACAGTTTACTCAGTAATTATACATATTATTGTTCTGTCCATTCTAAAAAAAATTCTATGCTATGTTTCTTATGTTTTGTTTATTTATGTTCTTTCTATGTACTTGAACAGGAGAAAGAGAAGTATGTACTGGCACTAACGATATTCAATCAAAAAGACCACTTCCCCACCATAAGGGAGGTGCTCCGAGGTATATAGAAGTAGTTAATTGAATTGGTGCACGTAAAAAGGGCCTTAACAAAGGTACTCTTTTAGTGTAAAAAAAAATCTCTAAATGGCACTCAGGGTCTTTATTAATTATTGGTATCCAAAGTAAGTTATATTTGTAAAAATGAAATCAATCTTTACTAAATTTCAAATTAAAAATATATGTCTACCACAGCGAAATATAAAAAATTCTTTAATCCTACAGTTCTTAGAAAGAAAATATAATTAAAAACACAGGGCCGTATGCGGACTCCCGGACGTATAACATATACGCCTGAAGTTTAATTTTTTTGACTACTGCGCATACGCATTAAATTTATAGCGGCATCTACGTATCTTTTCCATACGTAAATTACGTATATGAAGTCTTAAAGACCGCGTGTATGCAGTCTACGTATGGAAAAGATACATAGATTACGTTACAATTTACTGCGCATACGCAGTAGTCAAAAACCTTAAACTCTGGACGTATATGTTATACATCCGGAAGTCTACATATGGCCCACAATGAGATTGGCCCAATAGGAGAGACTATGGTATGTCTCCTTACTTATATAGAAAGAATGCCCAAATTGTGTAACGCCAGCACTCCAAATTGAAATTTTGCAGGTTCAGTATTTATTCCAAGAGAAAAAAAACTCAACAAGGAAGAGCATAAACGCTTGTAATCATAAAAGGTGACTACCATAAGCATAGTGCAGAGCAGTAAATGAAAAAACATATCCAGATCAGCAGTGACAGTTCGTGCAAAATATATAGTAGCTCATAATTCAAATCCATAGGTCAATAGCATAACCACCATAATATGATTCCAGTTCAAGGTGTTTCTGAGAAACATATGAGCTTATTTGAATCACAAGGATATGTTTCATCACAATGTACCACCAAGTCAAAAGACAGATATATAGGGAAAACAATGCACAATGTATGAAGGCTCAGACACGCTCACCACCGACAGCTGTTTACGGCAATAATGACACATTTAAATAGACTCACCCACAGTGATGAACTCCCGCCGTATGCTAATCGCCGCTTTCACCGGACTGCGAGTCGCTCACATCTGACGTCACTGTGGCGCCCGGCAAGTTGCTATGGCAACAAACGCCGGCATCCCACGCAAACCCAGAAGGCAAAACCACCACACCAGCCCGTGGAAGCATGGCGGGGCAGCACGAACAAAGGAATGAATATAAAACAAATATACATGTTTACATAGAAAGAAATGCACATATATACATAAAAAAGAAACCAAGAAATCAATAAACTTATAAGAAGCAGGTCAGGTTCAGCTCCTCATTGAGGCTTACTTACTTGCAAAATATTTATTACATGTCTCTTACTAAGCCCAGTTTGCAATGTGAACATACCGGTCTGAATAACTCAAAAAGGTGATTAAAACACATAGCTAATATATCTCTCAATAATAATCAAACGATCTGTGAAAAGTTATATAGAGATATATAGATGGATCCCAGGGAGTATTTATTAATACTTACCCCTCTGGTGAGGTCCCACGACGGTCAGCGAGCCTTTTGCTGACATCGTTCGGCTATGGAGTCCTGGCACATGCGCAGTAGCTGCCTTTGGGACTTTGAAAATTTCAAGTCTCAAAAGGCAAAATCACTGCGCATGTGCCAGGATCAGAGACAGACGCGCCCCCGGTCAGGTAAGTTTAAAAGCTTTGTTTTCAATTTTTTTGTGCTTTTTTTTTTTTTTTATTGAATAGGTTTATTATATAATTTAACTTAGATTTTAATGTTTTTTTTTTACTTAACTGTATTCCAGCATGTACCCCTCCCTTCCTCCCCCTAATACCAGCTATTAGGGGGAGAAAAAGAGGTTTACATGGGGAGAACGCTGGAATACCTACCCTAACACCATCTTCACATGGCGTTTTTTAACATGTTGGAGCGGATTGTTAAAATCCAGCAATCGGGACCGTTCTTGCTATCGTCGCCATGGTTTGTAAATATGGACTGCTTCAATTTCATATGATAAAGCCTGTTTTCACACGAAAACGGGCTTTATTTTATTAAATTGATCTTTGTAAATAGAGCCCTAAGAGAGGAAAGTTACTCCTGGGCTAAACCATGGTGATTGTAGGGGAGTCATATTTCATCCGTTACAAACAGTATTAGAATTGAGAGGTGATGTTTCCTGTTCCAAGTCTAAATAACAGTGTGATAATAAAGCTGGTCAGTATCTGTGTGCAGTAAGCAATTCAAAGATATATCCCTACATAATTAACTTAACTTCCCCTGAAATAAACATGGTTTAGCCCAGGAGTAAGTTTCCTCTTAATTACAAGTTCCTTCTTAAGTCTGGACACCACCTACCAACACTCTGCCATAATCCCCATAGTACTTTCCATCCTTTAATAAGCTGCGAGAAAGGAAATGTGGAGATGATGCCCATAGCAACCAATCAGATTCTAGCACTCACTTTCCTATTACATACTAAAGAATGTCAGCTAGATTCTAATTGGTTGCTATGGGCAACATCTCCACTTTTCCAAACCTGCAGCTTGGTAAATCTGGCCCCTTGTGTATACCAGGAAATTACATTAACCACACACCAGGGCGCGGAGTCTAATTCAGGCCTGGTCTTCACTAGAGCCCCTGATGGTGGGAATAGGCTTGTACGGAAGGCACCCAGCAGGTTGGGGCCCTTGGTGGCAACAGCAGGAGCAGCAAGGTGGGTTTGGAAGTCAGACATTACGTCAGGACTAGACATATAGCGTCAGGTTGCGACGGGCCAAGGTTAGGTTAGGGCTTAAGAGGTAAGTATTGGTAATGGTGAAATAGGTTTACGTTCCCAATATCAATTTTCTATGTCAGCTGGGTGCTGTATCATGGTTGAAATAGGGCCGGCTGGTCCGGGAACTGCTTTCCCAGGTAACCGTGGGTTGCCCCTCATCCATTTACCTACCATTGCTCTTGTCTGAGCCGAGAACTACTGAAAAGTAAAGAGATCGCGTCCTAAGTTATTTATTTCAGTCAGAAATACGAAGGAGATAGATTAATAATGATCGTAAACAAAAGGTAGTTGTACTTTCTACTCAGACAGCACCACCTAGTGGCTGAAAGTTAGTAACGAATATACAGGAATATTTATTGATTAATGAACAGGTTTTTATATAGCGCCAGCAGATTACATAGCACTTTACAACTTTCTCAATCAGTATAAACAAGACTGGGTAGTAACAAACAGACTGGGTGGGTAAGAGGGTCCTTCTCACAAGCTTACACTCTATAGGACAATGGGTTTGATACCTAAGGGCAAGTGCTA
The DNA here is from genome assembly GCA_011038615.1 of Limnodynastes dumerilii. Classification (NCBI taxonomy): domain Eukaryota; kingdom Metazoa; phylum Chordata; class Amphibia; order Anura; family Limnodynastidae; genus Limnodynastes; species Limnodynastes dumerilii. The sequence continues at coordinate 29,940 of WWET01006102.1, forward strand.
TGTATCACACAATGGACCAGCCACATTGGGCCGGATCCAGAACTACGTCCGTCTTCCATAGACGGACGTGGTTCAATAAACAGTAGCTACTGCGCATGCGTAGTAGCTATTGTACGTAATCTGCGTATCGTTTCGATAGCCCAATGTCTTTGCTGCTTTAAATGCGTGCGTACCAGTGTGTAACAGTGCAGAGGGGGTTAATACTGCTAATGCTGGTAATATGCATAAGCTCAAAATATGTGTACCTGGTGAAATGGCTGGGGTTGCACCTCTTGAGCATGGTGACCGGCATGTGGAATGCATGCAGAGATCTTGTTCGCAATTCGCCGGTGTTGCCCCGGGTTACGGTGAAGCATTGTGCATTGTCTATGAGGTTAATGTAGGCTGCAATGAAGTTATGTGCCAAGAAGGTTTGCCCACACACAATAGTATGGTTCAACCAAGCACTCACAAGGTTAATGTTGAGAGTGGCTTACCTGTGGTGTCTGGGGCAGTGGCGGCTTCCGAGTTATCCCCTTCATGTGTGGTGTCAGTGCTGCCCGAGTTGGACCCTGTGGTTTCAGGGGGATCTGGGGTGGCACCGGCGGTAAACCCTGCTGTGCCTGTGACGGGTGCTGCGGTGGGAGGTGCGACATTCCTTTTGGCTGAGGTTTCCAAAGCTTGTTCAGGTGGTGAATGCTGCAGACGTGCAGGCTGATTCAGGATCTGGTGCATCTCCTGGTGTAGAGATAGGAATTGGATCTAATCTATCATATAGCGCCACCACTTTAAAAGCTGCACTGAATATAACTAGGGACCTATTTATATCCCTAAAAAAAATCAAAAAACAAATGTTCCTGATACAAATCGGTATGATATAAGATATTATCAATGTGCGCTTTCAAATATAATCAAAATCTGTATACAATATTCAGTTCAATAAAAATGTTCAGTTCAATAAAGAGTATATGATCAAGGATTTTCTTTGACTTCACTGTTGTTGTACTTCGTATTTTGTTGGTATATAGGGAAATAAAAAAAGAAGAAAAAAATCTCCTTGTGTAGTAATATCAAAATAAATCTAAACACTAATCTGTAAGGTAATACACTCACATTTAAACCCCTTGGGTTTGATGCACACAGGACCGCCTTAACAGAATTGTAGGTCCTGGGCAAAGCAATGCACAGGGGCCCCTACCCACCCATTCACAGGAATAAAAATGTCCCCCAATATTCCCACATCATGTCACTCCAGCCAACCATCATGTCTCTCTAGCTCCCAGTATCCTTATGTGTCTCCAGTCCCCCAGTATTCACATATCATGTCACTCCAGCCCCCCATCTTGTGTCTCCAGACCCCCAGTTCACCATCATGTCTCTCCAGCCCACCACCATGTGTCTCCAGTGCCCCAGGTGTATGGTGATGGATGTCATCCTGAGGGGGCATAACTTGAGGCTTATCAATATTTATAGTCCTCAATCCAAGTGGGACCGGAAATGCCTTTTCAGGAAGATAAAGCCCTTACTTTTTACGGCCAAGGAGATGGTCTTTGGTGGTGACTTTAACACCGTTACTAGGCCCAAAGACAGGGATGACTCAAAGGCTACCATTGGCTATGACACCAATATTTTTGTTAGTATGATTAGAGAGATGGGTCTGGTAGATGTGCATGTTCGCCATTTCCCAGACCTCACGGGTTTCACTTATTTTAGAGGTAGGTGTAGGTCTAGGATAGATAGGTTTTTTGTTAAGGAGGGCTCTGCAACTCTGGCACCTGTGCTAAGGGCAGTGGAGTTCTCTGATCACGTTTGTCTTTGCGCTGCCTTATGTGCCTCAGAAACCCCACAGAAAGGTCAGGGTCTGTGGCGCTTGAACTCTTTTGGGGGGGAGTTCCCATAGGTCAGAGTGGTGGAAAGTGTGCAAGGAAAGGACTTGGAAGCTTTTCCGTCGCCTCGTAGCCGTGAGAAACTTGAGAAAGAGCTGTACTTACCAGTCTTTGAAAAGGAGGCTTGATTTCCTGATCTCGGAGCAGGGAGATGGTGGGGAGATCTCCCAGGTGAAGGCTTGGATGAGAGTGTGTCAGTATGACCATTATGCTTCTTTGATTCTGGAACGGGACTATGGTAAATACCACTCGCCTGACCCCTTCCAGAATTGTAAGAGATCAGTTATGCAGAAAGAGGTGAGGGGGTTGAGGGACACACAGGGGGTCCTGCAGGAGTCCCGCACTGGAATCCTGTGTGTCATGGTATCCTTTTACTCTAGCCTCCTTCCTGAGCAGCCACTTATTTGGGACAAGATGGAGCGGTTCCTGAGGGATACACTGGTATTGGTAGTCTACATGGAGCCCTTGACAGCTTGGACAGTGATATAACGGTGGATGAGGTCAGGGTGGCCATAGACTCATGTCTGTGAAGAAGGCCCCAGGTCCAGGTGGTCTGTCATCTGAATTTTATAAGATCTTTTCAGACATCCTGGCCCCTCGCCTCATGGAAGTGTATAATGAGAGCCTGGGTGAGGGCTTGCTCCCTCCTTCTATGAGGACGTCTGCTCTTATATTGCTGTCTAAGGGAAAGGACCCATCCAGAATTAAGAACTGGCGCGCCATCACTCTTCTCAATGTGGACCGTAAGATTTTGGTGAAAGTACTATATAACAGACTCCAGTCGGTTTCGGAGCTGTTGCTGTCTCCTTCCCAGCATTACACCGTGAAGGGCCGGAGCACCTTTAGTGCTGTCCTTGGTGTCCAGGAGGTCATCAAGCGATGCCGTGCTGAGAAGCTTGGCACATACTTGCTGATGCTGGATCAGGCTAAGGCTTTTGATTGGGCAAATCACAAGTCCCTTTGGGCCCTGCTAAGGTGGTATGGTCTTCCAGAGCGGTTGGTAAATTGGCTTGAGGTGATATACAGTTCGGCCGAGAGCTTCCCTCTTGTGAATGGTTGGGTAGGTCCGTCCTTTGTGGTCAATTCGGGAGTCAAAGAGTGATGCCCCCTGAGCTCTCTCATGTATGCGTTTGCAATAGATACCGTCACCCGAAGGGTGGAATGCGACACTTTGAGAGGGGTGCTACTGAGCCCGGAAAAGCCGTTAAAGGTGGTGGCCTACGAGGATGATGTCACTCTCGTCCTGTCTGATGTGGCAGAGGTGATCCGTAAATATTCAGAAGCTTCGTGCTCTGTGGTTAACCAGGAGAAGAGTGAAGTTCTCTGGTTGGGGGAGGAGGGTAGACAGTTTGCCCTCCCGGACACTTTCCCCCAGGCCAGTTCTGTGGTTAAAATCTTAGGAGTTAAATTTGGCCAGGGTGATTGTGCCCTCCTAAATTGGGGTGAAAAGCTAGAAGAAGCATCTGCCAAGGTAGAGTGTTGGAAGAGATGGCGGCTATCTCTTCGGGAAAGGGTAGACCTGATCAAAACTTACCTGCTTCCAGTCTTTTTGTACGTCAGTTACGTGTACATTTTGCCAGAATCTTTATGGGCCAGGATTTATGCAGTTTTCTTCCAGATGCTCTGGGGGAAGAGGCTGAATCTTGTCAAGAGATCTGTGACCTACAGACCAAGGAGGGAAGGCGGCCTGGGTATGGTGAACTCAGTGACCTTCTATTTGACCACGTTTCTTTCTCTCCACCTGAAGAAACTTCTTTTGGAGGCTGCTTCTCTGGACTGGATGAGTGGTGGGTCGGTTAAAAGCTTCAGAGTCCCACATGGTTACCTTCCAGCCTACGTGTCCCTGGGATTGAAGGTAACAAGGAGATGGCACCAGGAAGAGTGGGAAGCCAAAAGCTCCTCTAGAAGGGCATTGGAGAGGAGAGTTTTGCAGTCCTACTTCTGGGAGCCCCTGTCACTGAGGGATTGCCCGAGTGATGTCTGCTTAAAGGGTATAGCTCTTATCACTGATGAGAGGATACCCCTGAAGCTTAGAGATATTGCTTGGCTTTCCTTTCCTTTCCTTTCCTTTACACTCTTAGTGGGTAGCTGAAGTCTGATGCTTTTCTATCTATGGTCTTTGTCTGTCCTTTGTCACACCCATAGATTTTGTTTGATTGAGTGATATGTTTTTTATGAAGTGGCTTACATACAGCTAGGAAGGTCCTTTACTTCTTTAGTTGTATGGCTGTGTGTGTAGCTTGCTGTGTATTTGGGTGTCAATATATATGTTTGCCTTCTGTGATGTGCTATTTCATTTCATATGAAGAAATATGACATCCTTGTTTGATTATATTTTGTTTGTTGCAATACTTAATAAAAGGAAAAATTACCAGGACTGAGGGAATATTACTATGGAGAGAGACAGGGTGTATGGTAACAGTGCTCTCTGTATGATCAGTCACACTGTAGTGTTACTACCAGGACTAAGGGGATATTACTATGGAGAGACAGGGTGTATGGTAACAGTGCTCTGTATGATCAGTCACACAGCAGTTTTAGTAGCAGAGATGAGGGAATTTTAGAAATGAAAGAGAGAGTGCACGGGTTTGTGTTAACAATATAATAGAAAGACAAAGTGGTTGTTAATATGGTAAATAAAGCTTAAAAAAGATGAAGAATTTGATAAGCTCGTCTGAAAGGTGAGTTTTAAGGGAGGGCTTGAAAACTTACTGAGTCGAGGATAGTCTTAATGAGCGAGGAAGATTATTCCAGAGAAGTCCTGTAACCGGGAATCAGAGTTGTAGATCTTGTGATGTTCTGAGAGAACGAGCTGGGATATATCTTGAGACAAGCGAGGGTATATACACATCTATGACCTCAGTTGTTTACAAGGTGGATACAACATGTAATTAAGGAGTGTTTAGGCTTATACCATTATGTAAGTTTAACTGGCAACTATTCACATTTCAGTTTGCCAACTCCCTCCAGATACAGATTTATAGAGGCTGCTGCCGGATAATTGTCTGTATCCCCTGGTGTCCTGTCCAGTCTCTAATATCGCATTCATTCATTTATGCTTCTTTTGTAGCACTCGTCGGTTTAGTTTTTCCCATAATGATTACTGTAGCGTTATAATGTCCGATACAGAGGCATAGCTAAAGGGATTTATAAAACAAACGATCTAAAAACATACTTGGCAACGCTCCCAGAAGGTTACGGGAGACCAGTGTAATGAAGAGCCTACGACACATTCTTGCATTATAAAAGGGTTTAGTGAAGCGATCAGCCAGGAACGGTGTTTTCCAACGCTGTGACAGCCCAGACTCTCTTCCACACATGCACTGAGTATACGCACGCCAGCGCGTCCTATCTCCATTCACTCCTAATTTATCATTCAGGGCATCTATAATGGGTGCAGGGTGTGCAGTGCACCCAGGCCCCTCAGAACAGGGGGCCCTGTGGCAGGCATCCTGCATCCAGGGTTGGCAGGAGTCCATTCGGCATCTATTTCTACCCTCTAAGATCTTCCGGAGGGAAGAAATAGATGCTGAATGAGCCCCCTTACCCTGCGGTGGGACTGTCCCTATTTGCGGGATGAAAAAGGGGTGGGGCTTACAGCACAGTTAGGCTCTGCCCCTTTTGAGGTCAGCAAATCAGGACAGTCCTGTCTCAGGTAAGGGGGAGGGGCCCATGTACAAATCCTGCACAAGGGCCCCCTTACTTGTTAAAACGCCCATGATTCGGGGAGCAGTTGCCATTGCGATGGTTCATTTTTGACACTGATGCAGCCAATGGCTTAATTTCATCTGTATCAGCACCGACACATTTTAATGAAGACTGTTTCAATCCCGGAACAGGCACAATGTTGAATGCACTTATTTCGACAGGTACCCGCTCTAGTTAAGGAGGGCTAGGTTTAGGATTTAGAGGGGGGAGGGTTTAGGCAGGTTTAAGGTTAGGCTGTGGGAAAAGAATGGTTAGGGTTTGGGGAGGGTTAGAGTTAGGCTGCAGGACGGGCATAATTAATGTTAGGGTTTGGGGAGGGTTAGAGTTAGGCTGTGGGAAGAGGATGGTTAGAGTTTGGGGAGAGTTAAAGTTAGGCTGAGGTACGGAGATGGTTAATGTTAGGGTTAGGGAAGAGTTAAGGTTAGGCTATGAAGAGGAGATGGTTAGGCTGTAGGATGAGGATGATTAGGGTTTAGGGAGGGTTAGAATTAAGCTGCAGGAAGGGGATGGTTAATGTTAGGGTTAGAGAAGGGTTAAGGTTAGGCTACGAAGAGGGGAAGGTTAGGGTGAGGGCAGGGTAATGGTTAGGCTATGGGAAGAGGACGGTTAGTGTTTGGCTGTAGGACGGGGATGGTTAGGGTTAGGGTGAAGTAAACTTACCTGTCGAGGGCAGGGATGGACAGCATAGTACATAATAATATAGAGTACAGACATACAGGGCAGGGATGGACAGCATAGTACATAATAATATACAGTACAGACATACAGGACAGGGATGGATGGCATTGTGTATTGTATAGTGGAGACTAGGATGCTGTGTGTATTGTATAGTGGAGACTAGGATGCTGTGTGTATTGTATAG
>WWET01006102.1:53327-70964 GCA_011038615.1 Limnodynastes dumerilii
AAGTAGTAGAAGTAATAGTAGTAGTAGTAGTAGTAATAGTGGAAGTAATAGTAGTAGTGGAAGTAATGGGAGTAGTAGAGGTAATAGTAGTAATAGTAGATATAGTAGTAGTAATAGTAGTAGTGGAAGTAATAGTAGTAGTAGTGGAAGTAATAGTAGTAGTGGAAGTAATAGTAGTAGTAGTGGAAGTAATGGGAGTAGTAGAGGTAATAGTAGTAGTAGTGGAAGTAATAGTAGTAATAGTAGATATAGTAATAGTAATAGTAGTAGTGGAAGTAATAGTAGTAGTAGTGGAAGTAGTGAAAGTAATAGTAGTAGCAGTGAAAGTAGTAGAAGTAATAGTAGTAGTAGTGGAAGTAATAGTAGTAGTGATGGAAGTAATAGTACTAGTAGTAATAGTAGCAGTAGTAGTAATAATAATAATAGTAGTAGTAGCAGTAGTAATAGTAGTAATAGTAATAATAGTAGTAATAGTAATAATAATAATAATAATAATAGTAGTAATAGTAATAATAATAATAATTAGTGTAGTAGTAGTACTAATAGTAGTAGTAATAGTAGTAGTAGTAATAGTAATAATAATAATAGTAATAGTTGTAATAGTAATAATAATAGTAGTAGTAATAGTAGTAGTAATAGTAATAATAATAGTAGTAGTAGTAATAGTAGTAGTAGTAATAGTAGTAGTAATAGTAATAATAGTAATAGCAATAATAGTAGTAGTAATAGTAGTAGTGGTTCTATTTATAATCTGGTACGCAAACTGTAAAAATGATCATGTTTTGGATAGATTTATGGTACAATAATGTTCAACATTTTCCTCTTATTTTCACACTGTGGATCCAATGTAAGATTAATACGTGGCTTCCCCCATACCTGGAGCACGCCAAAACTTCAAGTCCACCAACGTCAGCCAGGACACAATGCTGACCTAGAGAGTCAATAGGGGTGTGACTTCCACTGTAGTTATAATTTATCTTTAAAGCAATGTAATGTTATCAGATAGCTGCCCAGTGCTGTCATTGTCCCCGTTTATTTAGATTGCAGATATTTCCTAGTACTGTATGCGGTAATTTGTTCACCCCTCCTCGTGCGTTACAACTACCGCTGCATTCCTACATGGATTTCTGTGGAAACCGAACCAAAACATTGTATATATCATCTCAAAACAATATCAATCATTGCAAGGACTAAGAACAAATCATGATTTCACACATTAATAAACGGGTTAACAAATATATTTTCATGTAGGACTTATGTTTACTTCATAAATAAAATGCATTCCAAACCATTAAAGCTTTGTTTTATTCTCAGGAGCATTCAATCAGCTAAATACCGCCGATCACTGTGGGAATATTATAGTGTTGTCAGGTTTAGACTTGTAGTTTGAATACTAATGTTATATTAGCAATGCTATATTTTGCTATATTGTTATAGTTCACAAGTTATAGACATAAATGATATGTAATATTATAGGTGTAGAGTTTTGACCGTGATAGTTAGGCTGGGACCATCTGTACAATTATGCAGCTTGACCTCTGGACATGAGACAAAGGAACCCCTAGGATCCAATGATGCGCACGGAATCTGAGATGACCATGAGGATTCACCTATCAAAAGGACAGAAGACCTTCCTTTGATCTTACCTGTTTAAAGGACAATGCTTTGCTCTAGAGGCCAGAGGCTTTTGTATTGAAGCGTTGCAGCTAGTGCTAGTCTCCGCGGCTGTCTAATGGGATTAGCGCTTTGGGATAAATCTTTCACACGCGGATAAAATCTTTTGTGGGTTAGACTGCATCTCCGACTGGTTTGCGATTATTTCGGGTTTCTGCGGATTTCCGCGCTGCGCACTATTCAACATTTCCTTTGCAAAAAATTGCATTCCTGAAAGCATTACTACTACCATATAGCATGTGTTAGCAAAATGGCCTGGATTCAGAGTTTGGGAGTAAGGGTAAAACAGGTACAAGTGTACAGCTCGGCTAAACCATTTTGCAACGTGAGGGGTGCTCATTAATCTTAAATTACTTTTGCACACAGAACTCAAAGACTGCAGAGCTTTATGTTTAATCTATGAAGCAGAGTTGAGCTGAGAAATTTCACCTCTTAAATATAATTTTGCTTTCACAATGTAAATTTGCCTCCTATTGCAGTTCAACATGGTATTGCTCAGGTCTACACTTGCACCTAAAAAAAAAGGTGTGAATTCAGGCCAATGGGCCTGATCCAGAACTACGCATCGCAGTGAATTTAGGCGTGGCGGAGACGTAAATTCGCATTTTAGAACGCACTGCGCATGCGCACCATAGAAAATACGCACATTCACGTAGCGTAAATGTGAACGTATGGCCCATTCACGTATGTGTCACGTAAATACTTACGTGTGGGCGTGCCAAATTTACGTTACTCCAAAATACGTCTGAAATACGTGCAGTAGGCGGGGGGTGGTATTTAAAGTGTACAGTATGGGCGTGCTAAGCTGCGTACGGTCACGTAGTCTATACGTCCGTTAGCGGACGTACGCTGTTACGTGTGAAAAAGTTAAGGTAGGGTTTGGCCAGCGTATCTTGACAAAATACGTCCGTGCAAGGGGTGTGCCGAGGGGAGTGTAGCGAACTTACGTGCACGAAAATACGCTCCGCGAATAAACGTACGGCACACGTAGTTCTGGATCTACCCCAATATGTATTATTTATACGTCCCTATTACGGAAAAGACATGCTCTAACCGGGGACTGCAGCCGCGGTAATATGACCACAACTGACCAAATGTATTCCAGGACAGTACAGAATTACACAATTCCCCCAGTGCACCTTGCCATTGTATAATCCCATTAGATTGAATCCAACACTACAGTAAACACCTAACATTAAAAACCATGAATGCTTTCTGCATATAAAAGAATTAACTCGTCGGTAACCTTAACTTTGCCAACCAAATTCTGAATACAGTATAGAGTGTACTCCTGACAGGTTCTTACGTCATTAGTATATTTAGACTTAAGAAAGAATCAATCTCTGGGGTGTTTCCAGACTGATTCACTTTACAAATAGATGAGGAATTTTCAGAGGGCAAAACACTATAGAAAAGGGAGAGACTTTGCTCTTCTACAAAGCACGATGAAAAGGACTGAGAGTGAATTCATTTTATTTTTAAGCCAGGAATATACCAGCGTCTTTTACACTACTGGATGGTTTTATAATGTCGAACTGAATTGTAAGGGTCTGTGTCGGGTTCAGCGATAGCAGCTCACGTTTATTAGAAGAAACACGGAAAGCAGATACTGTGGGGGAGAGAACCATCCAAACCAATCACAGTGCACTATCCTAAAGACACCAGCGTCTATAATCCGGATGGATTGGAGACCGACTAAGAGAGAAAAGGAAGGGTAGAGAAATTGACAGAAGGGAGAGAGGAGAGAGGGGGGGGGATATGGAAGAAAAGAGAGATGGAAGGGAGGAGAGAGAGGAAAGAGAAGAGTAAAGATAGGAAGAGAAGAGAGGGGGAGAAGGGAGGAGAGAGAGAAAAGAGAAGAGTGGAGATAGGAAGAGAAGAGAGAGGGGGAAAAGAGGAGAGAGAGAGAAGAGTGGAGAAAGGAAGAGGAGAGAGAGGGGGGAGGGAGGAGAGAGAGAGAAGAGAAAGAGAAGAGTAAATATAGGAAGAGAGAGAGAGAGAGGAGTGGAGAAAGGAAGAGGAGAGAGAGGGGGGAGAGAGAGAGAAGAGAAATAGGAAGAGAAGAGAGGGGGAAAAGGAGGAGAAATAGAGAGAGAAGAGGAAGAGAAGAGTGGAGATAGGAAGAGAAGAGAGGGGGAAAAGGAGGAGAAATAGAGAGAGAAGAGGAAGAGAAGAGTGGAGATAGGAAGAGAAGAGAGGGGGAAAAGGAGGAGAAATAGAGAGAGAAGAGGAAGAGAAGAGTGGAGATAGGAAGAGAAGAGAGGGGGAAAAGGAGGAGAAATAGAGAGAGAAGAGGAAGAGAAGAGTGGAGATAGGAAGAGAAGAGAGGGGGAAAAGGAGGAGAAATAGAGAGAGAAGAGGAAGAGAAGAGTGGAGATAGGAAGAGAAGAGAGGGGGAAAAGGAGGAGAAATAGAGAGAGAAGAGGAAGAGAAGAGTGGAGATAGGAAGAGAAGAGAGGGGGAAAAGGAGGAGAAATAGAGAGAGAAGAGGAAGAGGAGAGTGGAGATAGGAAGAGAAGAGAGGGGGAAAAGGAGGAGAAATAGAGAGAGAAGAGGAAGAGAAGAGTGGAGATAGGAAGAGAAGAGAGAGGGGGAAGGAAGGAGAGAGAGAAGAGAAAGAGAAGAGTGGACATAGGAAGAGAAGAGAGGGGGAAAGGGAGGAGAGACAGAGAGAGAAGAGGAAGAGAAGAGTGGAGATAGGAAGAGAAGAGAGAGGGGGAAGGAAGGAGAGAGAGAAGAGAAAGAGAAGAGTGGACATAGGAAGAGAAGAGAGGGGGAAAAGGAGGAGAGATAGAGAGAGAATAGGAAGAGAAGAGTAGAGATAGGAAGAGAAGAGAGAGGGGAAGGGATGAGAGAGAGAGAGAAGAGTGGAGATAGGAAGAGAAGAGAGGGGGAAAGGGAGGAGAGACAGAGAGAGAGAAGAGGAAGAGAAGAGTGGAGTGGAGATAGGAAGAGAAGAGAAGAGATGGGGAAGAAAGGAGAGAGAGAGGAGAAGAGTGGAGATAGGAAGAGAAGAGGGGGAAAAGGAGGCCAGATAGAGAGATAAGAGGAAGAGAAGAGTAGAGATAGGAAGAGAAGAGAGAGGGGAAGGGATGAGAGAGAGAAAAGAAGAGTGGAGATAGGAAGAGAAGAGAGAGTGGGGGAAGGGAGGAGAAAGAGGAAAGAAAAAGAGAAGAGTAGAGATAGGAAAAGAAGAGAGGGAGGGGGGAAAAGAGATAAAGAAGAGTAGAGAGAGGGATGAGTAGAGAAATGGAAATGAGAGTGAAGAGAGGAGGGAGATTAGTGAGAGATGGAAGAAAAGAAAGAGATTGAAGGGAGGAGAGAGAGGAAAGAGAAGAGTACAGAGAGGTGGAAGTGAGTAGAGTGAGAGGAGATAGGAGAGTGAGAAGAGAGAGAAGGTAAGTGATAAGAGAAAGAAGAGGAGGGGAGAGAAAGAGAATAGTAAAGAAAGGGAGAAAAGAGAGTGATAAGGATAGAGAGGGAAAGGACAGATGAGTGAGAGATGGAAGGGAGGAGAGAGAGGAAATAGAAGAGTTGAGAGAGAGATGGAAGAGAGGAGAGTGAGAGGAGATAGGGGAGAGAGAGAGAGAGATAGTAGAAAGGAAATAGGACAGAGGCTTAGAGGAATGGAGAGGAGAGAAAGAGAGAGAGAAAGAAGAAGAAGGAGGGGTGAGAGAGAGGGAAGAGTAGGAGAGAGTGAGAGGAATGACAGGTGGAAGAGAGACAAGGTAGTAGAAAGTGGAGGAAAATATGAAGGGGGAAGACAGGAGAGAGAGGAGTGACAGAAGGGAGGACTGTCTGAGGGAGAAGGGATGAGAGAGGTGGGCTCTATTTACAAAGCTTTAAAAAAGTTCATTTTGTGGAGTTATGAATTTATAACTCCAAAAATGAACTATTTACTAACGCTGCACCGCCATGGAAATCAACTGTTTCCATGGCGATGCATTCAAACTAGTCCTGTGCTCGCCGGCCCGTTGTTTTCAAAGGCCGGCGTTTTAAGCTATTTACTAACCCTCAGAGCGGAGTTTTATACTCTGAGAGTTAAAATAACGCCATCTCAGACTGTCATTCAATGCCATTTCTATTCCAGCAATCTCCCCATATAACCCCCTTTTTCTCCCCCCTAATAGCTTTTATTAGGGGGAAAAAAAGGAGGTTATATGGGGAGACTGCAGGAATATATGTGAATACTAGATGTGTTTAAAAAAAAAATGTAAAAACAATTAAAAATACAACATAAAAAAAACAAAAAATAGACTAGATTTAAGACTTACCGGACCGAAGACGAGTCTGCCTGCAGGTGCCGGTCCCGACCCCGACCTGAACTGCTTCTCATGTCGGGACTTAGTCCCAGCAGAGAGCAACTGCACATGTGCAGACCTTTTGGTCACACGAAGAAAGCCCATGATGATCAGCGGAGGGTGAGTCTTAGTAAATAGTATGAATGTAGCTCACAAGTTCACAGAGAGCCAATTCGAACTTGCCTGAGCTACGTTCATACGTTCTTAGTAAATAGAGCTGATAGTGAAGAGAATAATGAATATTGTTATCCCATTACAGTTAACACCTGGGGCCTTATTTACAAAGGTAGTTTTTTTAATGTGATTAAGAACCGCCAGCCATCGCCCCCGATTTAGCTGCGATTTTATTTTAAAAATCGCTACTTTGGATTTATAATCTCCGTTAATAGGCAGCGAAGAAAAAAAAAAAGGGTTTATAAAAATGTGTAGCGCATCATGCTTATAACCCTTAGCATGCAGGCGCTGATAGTACTAGAAGGTACAGCATGGCCATATGTTTCTGGTCATGCTGTGCCTTCTAGTACTATAAGCATCAGCATGGCAAGGGTTAATGTCATGCTGCGCTGTGACCAATAGCTGTAAAAAAAAAAAAAGGTTAGTTTACAAAATAATAAAACATTATGTACACGCAAAAACAAAACATTACACAACCTACTGTACATGTTATGAAGCTATCCCCCTTTGGATCGCTGTAACTGCAGGTGCCGATTCTTGAAATCCTCCAAAGTAACATTCCTTTTATTACTGAATAAAATGTATAATTGCCTTTCCGATGTGTAAAAAAAAACCACGTACCCATAAATCTTTTTATATGCCTCGTTTACTGCCTTTTACATCATTAAAGTACATTCTGTGTCATTAGCATGTTTTATTTGTAAGTTTTGCCATCAACACCCTTCTGTATAGTGAATGTAAATGTGTATTCCCTTTTTAAATAATAATAAATGACATTAAAAACTCACATTTAAGTTGTCATCTATCTTGGGTGACTTGCTTGCAATCTGGACCTGTTGTTTGAAGTTTTTATCTTCTTCTCTGGCTGGAAGCGGCATCCTGGTCCTGCGTCTTCGGGGTTCCGTTGCTAGTGACCTTTCGACCACTAGAGGTCCCCCTTATATAGGGCCGTATTCAGAGATGTGTTTGTCAAAAAGAACGCAATTATACGCAAGTACGGCGCAGGCCAAACCCCCTAACACCCATGACACTCCCCTTTCACGGACGTGCTGTCGGCCAATTACGAATCCATAGACCACTTGTATCTTTCTGTGATCATTTGCGTGCGCATATGTACTCCATGCGTTCATTGAAATGCCCCCCACCCACTTTTATGTCAATTTCTACGTCCGCGTGAGATGCGTGCGTATGTCCTCAAGTATGATTCACAAGTCCGTCCATAAGGCACTTAAGTGCGTATAGTCTACGTAACTTGCGTATATAAAGTTACATGCAAAGTTGAAACGTACCGTAAAATACGCACGCAACTGGCAAGAAAAACGGTTCTCAGAATCCGTCGTAGAGAGACGATATAAGGGGAACCTCTTGTGACCTTAAATGTGAGTTTTTAATGTCATTTATTATGACTTAAAAAGGGAACACACATTTACATTCACTATACAGAAGGGAGTTGACAGCTAAACTTACAAATAAAACATGCTAATGACACAGAATGTACTTTAATGATGTAAAAGGCAGTAAACGAGGCATATTAAAAGATATATGGGCATGCGTTTTTTTTTTTAACACAACGGAAGGGCTATTATACAGTTTATTCAATAATAAAAGGGATGTTACTTCGGAGGATTTAAAGAATCGGCACCTGCCGTTACATCGATTCAAAGGCGGCTAGCATCATAACATGTACAGTAGGTTGTGTAATGTTTTGTTTTTGCGTGTACATAATGTTTTTTTATTTTGGAAACTCACTTTTTTTTTTTACAGTTATTGGTCATAGCGCAGCATGACATTAACCCTTGCCATGCTGACGTTTATAGTACTAGAAGGCACAGCATGGCCAGAAACACATGGCCATGCTGTGCCTTCTAGTACTATCAGCACCTGCATGCTAAGGGTCATAAAACGCTACACATTTTGATAAACCATTTACGTATTTTTTTTAAAACAAAAGAAAAACCTTTTTCACATATGGGCCATGATCAGCGGCAATTTTTTAATGGAAAATCTCTGTGATTTTAAACAGAAAATGGCGGTGATTTCTCTATGGAAATATCGCTGCCTATTGATGGTGACAATAAATCGTCACCCAAAAGCGCAGCAAATTGTAGTAAAATCGCGGTGATGGCGGGCTATTCATAATCGCAGCAAATAAGCGACCTTTGTAAATGAGGGAGGGAGAGAGAGAGAGAGAGAGAGGGGAGGAAAATAGAAAGGGAGAAGCAGGAGAGAGAGGAGAGACACAAGGGAGGTCTGTCTGAGGGAGAAGGGATGAGAGAGAGATAGTGAAGAGAATAATGAATATTGTTATCCCATTACAGTAAAACACCTGGAGAGCAGTCCCCTAACCGGTTTCTCTTCGTCTAGTAATATACACTCAGCAGGTGAAAAACTTATATAATCAAACAGCAGCTGCATTAAATGTGTATCTGCTTTCATTGCGACCAGGAAAAATGTCCAATTCTGCCTCTATTATGTACAGTAAAATGTAGAGTCAACATATTCTATAGCACTATACAACCATTGTAATACAAGACTGAGTGATTATAACAGACTAAAGAGGGGGCGGGGTAAGAGGACCCTGTTCTATAGCAGTTTGTGAAACTGCAAGTCCCATCAGACATGCCTGTGCCATTGGAGCCTGCTGGGAGTTGTAGTTTTGCAACACCACCACGTGATCTATAGGGCAATATTTTTGGGCACATGAAGGTACTCTGCTCTGTATAGCAGAATGGAGCAGCCTGGTTATGGGTAAAAGAACTGAGCACTCTCTGTGGGCAGTACGGTGGCTCAGTGAGTAGCACATGTGCTTCACAGCGCTTGGGTCATGAATTCGATTCCTGAGCTAGACCTTATATGTGTGGGGTTTGTATGTTCTCCCCGTGTCTGCGTGGGTTTCCTCTGGGTGCTCCAGTTTCCTCTCACATGCTAAAAGCATACATACGTTCAGGGCTGGTGCTAGCATGTCTGGCGCCCCCTGCAAAAAATAAATTTGCACCCTCACCCTTTATAAATTATTTGTTCAACAGTTGCTTTCTTCTTTTAATACAAATCATAAAATAATTCTCCATTTTTGATAATCACCCTGCGTGTGCCCCCTTTTATCATCACCCTGCTTGTATGTGTGGGGTTTGTATGTTCTCCCCGTGTCTGTGTGGGTTTCCTCTGGGTGCTCCAGTTTCCTCTCACATGCTAAAAGCATACATACGTTCAGGGCCGGTGCTAGCATGTCTGGCGCCCCCTGCAAAAAATACATTTGCACCCTCACCCTTTATAAATTATTTGTTCAATAGTTGCTTTCTTCTTTTAATACAAATCATAAAATAATTCTCCATTTTTGATAATCACCCTGCTTGTGCCCCCTTTTATCATCACCCTGCTTGTGCCCCCTTTTATCATCACCATGCTTGTGCCCACTTTTGATAATCACCCTGCTTGTGCCCCCTTTTTTATAATCACCCTGATTGTGCTTGTGCCCCCTTTTCATAATCACCATACTTGTGTCCCCTTTTATCATCACCCTTTATGTTTATGTGTTAGGGACCTTAGTGTGTAGCTCCTATAGGGGCAA
Source organism: Limnodynastes dumerilii (assembly GCA_011038615.1). Lineage (NCBI taxonomy): Eukaryota > Metazoa > Chordata > Amphibia > Anura > Limnodynastidae > Limnodynastes > Limnodynastes dumerilii. The sequence goes on from WWET01006102.1 coordinate 63,045, forward strand.
GGACTGATGGTAACGTCTAAATGTTCTCTGTAAATCGCTGCGGACAATTTGTGTCACTATATAAGTAAGCGATAATAATATTACAGCAATAAATATGTTTATTTTTCTGAGAGGCAAATTTCATCTGTTGCAAACCATATTAGAGTTGAGAAGTGATATTTTCTAGCCTAAGTCTAAAGCAAAGGATAACAGAGGGTGTTGTACCAAACACAAGCTTATAGATATGGAAAGCACTTATATGCAAATAAGCAGGCTATCATGCAAATGAGCAGTTTATTATGCTAATGAGCAGTTTACCTGTAATGTCTGCCTACCTACTTTGTAAGTGATTTACTTAGACAAGGGGTACTAGACCCAGGGCTAGATTTACTAAGCTGCGGGAAAAAAGTGGAGATGTTGCCCATAGCAACCAATCAGATTTTAGGTGACATTTTCTAGTATGTGATAGAAAAGTGAGAGCAGGAATCTGATTGGTTTGAAATTAAGGGGAAAATAGGAAATTTACTCCAAGGTAAAAATGTAATCTGTTGCAGTAACAGTATTATTGGAACAATTACCTGTGTGTCACATCATCCTGGTTAGATCGGTTACCGGTGAGGTAGATCTTTATCTCCCAGTTCAGTGCCCTTACTTATCTAGGCATAGTGTCACTTGTCATAAGAGCTGACACTCTTGCATAGTGAGGCTATCACTCTTTCTATGCACTGGTATAGAACTCCACGCTAGATGTTGCCCATAGCATCCAATCAGATTACAGAACTACAAGTACCATGATGCTTTTTAGGTATCAGTAATACCTATGCAGTTGGAGCATGCTGGGAGTTGTAGTTTCACAGCATTTGGAGTGCCCAAGGTTGTGTAATGTCCGATTTAGATTACTGATAACTATTATCTGATTGGTAGCTGTTGGTAAACCATTGAATAACCTCAATCCCCTTTCTTAGTTGATTGATGCAGCCACTGTTATATAGTGCCAACAATAATATATATACACATTTTTTTTTCTTCCAGATAAAATTGGCAGTGAAAAGAAATGGGTCTATGTCATTCTCTATATCACAGTAATCCTGATGCTGTCATTTTTCTGGTAAGTCCCATAATGGAAAGGGAGCCCTGGACACAGGCTGTATAGTGTTGGTCCTACAGGGATGCCATAGGAGACCATACCCTCCAACATGACCCATTCCATTAGGAACAAAATACTCTGCTTCTCAGTTTCCAACTGTCAGTTACTATGGTAACCACCTCTGTTGAAGAGACAAATAGATTTTTAAATATCAGTTAAGTCATTTCACCAGGCGAGTGTGACAGTTGGAAGCTCAGGTGTGGAGTATATTGTACCTAATGGAATGGGTCATGTTGGAGGGTCTGGGAGACCTGTATAAGTAATACTGTTTTTGTGAGTGAGACAGCCGCATCCAAACAAAGAGAGCGCTGTGGAGGAGAAGGAAGAAGAAGTGAGAAGACAGCAAAGGTAAGTGAACAGTAGGATAGGTCAAGAGATATGGAGGAGAATAGGGACAGGAGAGAAATGGGGGTAGACATAGGGACAGATGTGAATGACTGGGCACATACAGTATATGGCTACTTTCCGGGGGACTGTCTGGGGCGGAGTTTATTTAAAGGGAGTTAAGTTTGAACATGAAGGGGAGGAGTTTGGGTGAGAAAGAGGTGGGGCTTAATTTCTCTGTTTCAGAATTCTAAATGTTGGCAGGTATGTAATTAGATATATGGCTATAAATATGTCTATTACAAATTATATTGTATGTGTGAGTGTATATAAAGTTTTAGGCAGGTGTGGGAAAAAATGCAGCAAGTGTTAACTAGTTTATTTTTTATCAATGAACAAAATGCAAACCAAATGAACAGAAGAGAAATTTAAATCAAATCAATATTTGGTGTGAACACCCTTTCCCTTCAAAACAGCATCAAAACTTCTAGGTACAGGGATTTCGTAGGATAATTGCCAGGTGTATCATTACATATAGATTAAAACACAATCATTAATAGAAACAGCTGTGTAGGAGGCTTAAAACTGGGTGAGGAACAGCCAAACTCTGCTAAAAAAAGAGGTTGTGGAAAACAGTTTCATGTCATAGGTCATATATCATGGCAAGTCTGAGCACATCAACAAGACAAGGTAGTTATACTGCATCAGCAAGGTCTCTCACAGGCAAAGATTTCAAAGCAGACTGGGGTTTCAAGATCTTTTTGACTGCATGATGATACGGGTGGCGAGCAAGCTGCTGGAAGAAGAAGACGGCAACCGGGACAGTCCTCTGATAGCTGTTTCCTCCAATCCACTCCCTAACCCAACCCCTAAGTTCCCCCTCGCAGCCTAACCCTAAGTCCCCCACCCCCACAGCCTAACTCTAAGTCCCCGGTGGCGAATCGCATACTCGCTCATTCATAATAAAAAAAATTCTGAAAGGGCTCTCGTTCGAAATAGGGATAGCCAAAAAGCAACTATCTGCTGTCCCTAATTTGCTGTTGATTCAGTTCCAAATGTCACTGCTGTATTATGACAAAATGTAGATATTGTGTCCTATTTCCCTGCATTGAAGCCTATGGAGGCGGCCATTTTTATGGAGGCAATTATCTTTTTAATAAATACATATTTATTCACTGATCATTTAAAACTGATCCCCGGTGGCGAATCGCATACTCGCTCATTCATAATAAAAAAAATTCTGAAAGGGCTCTCGTTCGAAATAGGGATAGCCAAAAAGCAACTATCTGCTGTCCCTAATTTGCAATGCGAGGCCTTGCAGTGGGGACTCACAACGGTTGATGACAGTAGACACAGATATATCAGTTCAGCAGATAAAAAACACATCATGATAACCTACCTTTGAAATCAGAAGATGTTCAGCAGTGCCGTCAGCTCAGAAATGGCAGAGACCCACCTGTTCAGAGAAGTCTGGCCAGAAGTGGTCTTCAGGGAAGAATTGCAGCCAAACAGCCATCTCTTTGACGTGGAAACAAGAACAAGCGACTCCACTATGCTCGAAAACATAGGAACTGGGGTGCAGAAAATTGGCATCAGGTCCTCTGGGCTGCTGAGTCAACACGTGAAAGATTTGGCTGTAATAGAAGGCAGTTTTTGGCCGATGGGCTGGAGAGCGGTGCAGTGATGAGGGTCTGCAGGCAACAGTGTAGCATGGTGGAGGTTCCTTGCAAGTTTGGGGCTGCACTTCAGCAAATGGAGTTGGGGATTTGGTCAGGATTAATAGTGTCCTCAATGCTTATAAATACAGGCAGGTACTTATCCATTATGCAATACCATCAGGGAGGCGTCTGATTGGCTCCAAATTTATTCTGCAGCAGAACAATGATCTCAATGGCCCTGATTCAAACCTAAGAAGCAGAGGCTTCTAATACCCCTTTCACCACCACTTCCGGGAGACCCGGGTCAAGAGACCCGGGACTTGAACACGGGGAAAAAAGAAGGGTTTTTCCTGTGTTCAACCCGGGAAGGGAGGCAATGTGAAAGGACCAGGGTTGTTTTCAACGCGGGTCTTTCACTTTGCCTCCTGATTGGTGCAGATTTGTCTACTGTTGCTATGGCAACAGTAAACAAATCTGTTTCTACCATCTAGCGTTAAAATAAATGACCCATTAGGGTCAATGCGATCGCCGCTGGCTCCGTTATGCGTCCTGCGGCAGGCTGAGATGATCCGGTGCACTCTCCGCTGTCCCCCCGGATGAAGGTGAAGAAGCAGTGCCCGCCAGTGTCCTGAATACCCCCGGGCCGGTAAGTCTGTTAACTCTTTTCCTTATTTTTTTACTTTAAACAATTAGCAGTAATTTTTTTTTAATTAGCGGAATTTAATTATGATTTTTTTTAAAGGGGGGCATTAAATGTTTAGTGTTTTTAGGGTAAGGGCCGCTGAGCATGCTGATGATTGTGGCACTACAAGCATCAGCATGCTCTTCAGCGTTAAAATTCCACTGAAACCCGGGTTTTTGGTGGACTTATAACGCTGCCATGTGAAACACACGGCACAGCTTCCAGAAAAGACCCGGGTTCAAGATACCAGGTTTTTCTGGGAGGGTGATGTGAAAGCAGTATTAAGTGTGTATTTTGCTGTTTTTTGGACTGTGCATGTGTAGTCAGCATGACTATGTAATCTATGTAGCATTTAGCCTTTTAAGACCGCACATCGGGCTGGATCCAGACTTAAGAAGGAGCTTGAAAATAAGAGAGGAAGGTTACTCCTGGGCTAAACCATGTTGATTGCAGGGGGAGTGAAGGTAATTGTATTCTTTGCATGCAGGGAGATATCTTTGAATTGCTTACTGCACACAGATACTGACCAGCGTTACTATCACACTGTTATTTAGACTTGGGATAGGAAACATCACCTCTCAACTCTAATACTGTTTGCAACATCTCAGCTCTAATACTGTTTGCAACAGATGAAATATGACTCCCCCCTGCAATCAACATGGTTTAGCCCAGGAAGGGCTGGTGATTCCCCATGTGTTTATTCCCAACTTAAGAGGGAAAATACGCACGGTTCGTAAAGGTTGTCTATGGCCACCTAAAAATTGGGGCAAGGCGGGGGAGGGGACCGAAGAAGTAGGCGCAGATAACATTTAAATGAATCCGGTCCAATGTCATTAAGAACTATCTTCAGCGTAAGGAAAGACAAGGAGTCCTGGAAGTGATGATATGTCCCCATAGAGCTCTGATCTCATTGATTTGATTTAGATTTCTCCTCTGTCCATTCCCTTTGCATTTTGTTCATTGATGAAAAATAAACTGGTAATGTTTCTATGTTTGAAAGCATCCTTACATTGCAGCATTTTTACCACCCCCACCTACAACTATCGCAGGGTTGCCGACAGTTGAGAGCGTCCATCCGGGAGAACCCGGAAGGAAGCGATTGATTACAACGGGAGGCGGGGCTTAATGATGCGATTTATGCAAAATTGCGGCATTAAGCCCCGCCCCTGTCAATCAACCGCAATAACTCTAACATACCGCGGGTGGGCGGAAGGGCTCAAAGAGGTCATTTTTTTATCTGCCGGGCTTCCGGGAGGTTTGCCGACTCTCCCAGGAGAATGGCCCAAATTCCGGGAGTCATCCGGATATTCCGGGAGAGTCGGCAACCATGAACTATCGCACAGTACTGTGTGTGTGTGTATGTATGTGTATATATAGATAACAAGAAAATAGACAACAATAGAAAACAAGGCCTGGCACTCTAGCCATTATTACCCAGTGACTAAACATAATCTGTTATCTTTAAGCTGGTGGCTTATCATTTATCTGCAGATATCTGTAACTAATTCTCTGACTTTTATTTTAAAGATAGAAAATTATGGTTAGTCGCTGGGTAATGGCCATGTTTTGTTTTTGAGTATCTGATGTATTCCGGCGGTCTCCTCATACATACCTCCTTTTTCCTCCCCCTAATAACAGCTATTAGGGGGAGGAAAAGAGCAGTGTGGAGGGGTGTTTGGGGACATCGCTGGGATACTTACCTCGAACGCCAGCCTGACCTGGCATTAGTCTTACGCTGGGAGCGAAATGTAAAACTCCACTCCGGCATTTTGTAAATATCCTCTGCTTCATTTTTAGGCAACAGTGCCAGTTTTCGCTTCAAAACTGGCAGTATAGCATTAAAATTATCTTTATAAATAGACCCCTTGGTGCCAGAGTTACTAAGCTGTGGAAAGGTAAAAGTGGAGATGTTGCCACTAGCAACCAATCAGACTCTAGCTCTCACTTTCCTATTACGTACTAGAAAATTCAGCTAGAATCTGATTGGTGGCTATGGGCTCCATCTCAACTTTTCCTTAGTAAATCTGGCCCTACTAGCATTAAGAGCATCCAGCAGCTGCTTTTATAAGAAGTGGTTTGAATAGATTGAATAAGTGCACAATACCATACAAAATGTATTTCACATTGAAAATGTTTTTTTATTTTGTTTTTTGTTTTTTCTATTTTTATTGCACAGCTGAATTTGGTGACTACAATTCTTCAATTCATTTATCAGGACACCTGTCAAATATAAAATTTATTCCTGATCAAGACAATGATTTTTTAAGCAAAGTAGAGTCCCTTCACACACAGCACAGGTAAGTATTATGTTGGATTTATTTAGTCTTAAGTAATTGTTTAAAGTTAAAGGTTAAACACAATTTCTCACTGCAAGCCAGGCATTTTGCCCAGCAGCAAATCTCATCATTGAATAGTTCTGCATGTCCAGATTCACTTATGGAATTGCTGCAGTTCCTTGCATTTTGGTTGCGAATGCCCCGCGCGGGGCCACAGAAGCAAGTACAGGGCCGCCAGGCCCATTATCCTGGCGGCCCTGTACTGGCCTCCGCGGTGTATGTGTTGCTATGGCAACACATACACAGTGTCTGGACGCAGCACGCAGCGGTGTGGGCACTGTGTATGTGAGTACACAGTGCCCGGAAGTGAAGGCCCCGCGCGGTACCTGGCGGCCCTGTACTTACTTCTGCGGCCCCACGCGGGGCTTTCGCTACCAAAATGCAAGTCTGGCGGCCAGTGGCGCCAGGCTTGCAAAAAAAAAAAAGTAAAAACTTTTTTTTTTCATGTAAAAATGTTAAAGCACGGGGCCCCGGGACCCGCGGGGCCATAGGCGGCCTCCTTTACGGCCTTTGCCGTGGGCCGCCTATGTGTACAATTATGAACTGCTTCGAAGATCCTGAGATTGATGACTGTGGCATAACAAAGATCCTAGTTCAGATTCATAGTGACGTAGTTTTGGTCTTACGTACGCTGGTTGAAGCATTGAGCTACTACACATGCTTAGTAGTTTATTTACTCTATCTACGTACCATTTCTGTACTAGCTCAATTCTTAAAACAACATACGTAAGATGAAAACTATGTCACTGTGAATCCGGACCGCTGTTTGTTGATACAAATCATATATATATATACACACCCGGCTCAGCCCTAACCTGCAGCTGGCTCCCAGATTAAGCCATTACTGTGAGAATTATTAGTAAGTACTTATGTATTCCTGGGATTAAACATAATTATGGTCCCTGAGGAATGTAAGATTGGTGACAATACCTGGTGTAACTCAGGCTACACCCATTATTAGGAGTCTCTCTGTCACTTCTATTGCCCTGCGATACAATGAGGCCTCTGGGTGTACACTTATACTGCTAGATGACTGCAGTCACTTAACTATGTCATGAGTAGGTTCTTCATTGTCCCCATTAATTCATTAACGACTCTTTGCCTTTTAATTCATGGTTTATGTCAATATTTTTTGATTGGTTTTTAGGTACAACATGCAGCACCGCAGGTGGACTCCCTCCTTAATATTTGAGTGCTACGCAAAGTAAGTGTTTTCTTGTCTTGTGATTCACAAAAAAAAAAAAAGCTAATATTTTATTAACATTTAATATGTTTCCCTCACTAAGCACAGTACACGTTGTGGACCTGATTCACAGTTAAGAAGCTGCTGCTTCTTAGGTGCGGATAGTTCACAAATGACCTACTATGCATGCGTAATAGGTCATTTTCGCCAGTTAGGGACGTAGATTGCCTCTGTGCGGTCTTTAAAGACCGCATGGAGTAGTTTGGTTAGAAGGAGGCGTGGCTAATGCCGCCTCGAGGAGGGATTAGGTAGAGGTGGGAGGGGGGCAGGGATTTAGATTAGCCGGGGAGGGCGAGGAGAGGAAATGTCTGTGCGTATTATCAAGAACGGTTAAACTGCGCATACGCAGCACCCTTATTTATGCAATCTATGTAGGATTTAGGAACGGTGATCCATTAACAGCGGCTTACAACCCCGCCCGTAATGAGATAAGTACGAAAGGGCGTGGCCAGGACAAGGACCGTATTCACTGTTAAGAGTGAGCAGGATCCACATCTAACGCACCCATCCTGCCCCACAAGCCGCCCCTTTTTTTAGGAACCTAATTATTA
>WWET01006103.1:0-17218 GCA_011038615.1 Limnodynastes dumerilii
CCTGATATTCGTTTGCAAAAGTTGGCAACCATGCGTTAGCGTCACGCAGCGTCAGCGTCGGTGGTTCACAAACACAGTGCCTGGACCGTTGTGTCCAGGCTCTGTGTATGTGTTGCTCTGTGTATGTGTTGCTGTGTATGTGTTGCTATGGCAACACATACACAGTGCCCGGGTGCAGCGGTCTGGGCACTGTGTATGTGACAATACAGTGTCCGGGAATAATACTACATTGTATTGCCTCCGGGAGAAAAGGGTCCTCTCCAGGGAGTGTGGGAGATCTCCTAGGATTACGGAGAGTCGGCAACCACGACATAGGGCCACGATTTTAAATCGTTCTATCTTGCATCACAAAGATGCGATTTTACCGCGATTTAAATCAAATCACACGAGTTGCTGCGATTTTTAAAGGGCTAAATCGCGGTGGTTTATGTACACTGTATTTTTTTTTAACACACAGCACACGCAGCGCCGCATGGTTAGAAGTCTAACCATGCTGACGCTGATAGAACTACAAGGCTAAGCAATGGTTAGCACTGTACTTCTATCAGCACAGTATGGCTAAGGCTTTCAGCCATGCAGCACTTAGTTTTTTCCACACTCAAAAACACGTCAAGTCTATTGACATGGGTTTTTGCTGGGCCGGGACATGGGGCCTGATCCAGAGCTACGACCGCAATCGCCCATAACACTCCCATTGATTGTAACTGCTTACGGCGGTTGAACCCTAAGATTTTTCAGCGTACGTGCGAATTTTCGTACCGATACGCTGGTCGTACTGGGCTTAGCACGCCCATACTGTACAATTTAAATGGCTATCCCCGCCTCTGTGTAGTAACTCCAGCGTCCAGAAAAAAACGCACGCCCCTTGAGCGAAAAATACGCTGAACATTCGCTCGCTGTACGCTCATGTCCTTCGGTCGACCGGAAGTTGTCATACTGCACATGCGTAGTGCGTTTTTTTTCACGAATTTTCGCTTACGATGAGCGTACGCTCGCTTGCGGTCGTAGCTCTGGATCAGACCCATGAAATCACACTGAAATCGCACCTATCTGGCTGCGATTTTTTTTTGGGTGATTTTTTGGGTGATTTCTTCAAATCGCCTTTAGTGAATCTTGCGATTTTTTTTTCTTCTATTTTTTCAATGGAAACATTTGGACGATTTCTGTCCAGCGATGTTTGCCATGGCGATTTTTTTTTCACACAGCAATCACGCGATTTGAGCCTTTCTGAATACGGCGATGTGAGTTCAGAGGCTCAAATCACGCGATTTAGGGCAATTTCTATTAAATCGTCCTTTGTAAATGAGGCCCTTAGAGTTTAATGTATTTTAGTTAACTGTATTCCAGCGGCTACCCGATATGTACTCCCCCGTTTCCTCCCCTTAACTACAGGGAGACCGCTGGAATATCTTCAGATGACGTTCTTTCATGTGTCGGCGTGGATTGTTAAAATCTGCGCATTCATTAGATTGGGCCGGCGATCAGTAGTGTTAATGCGATCGTTGCCATGGAAACCATGATAGCATTGTAAATAAGGAAATCTTCTTTTTCATATAACGGGTTTTGGATTTTCTATAAAGCGATGTCAGCTGCCATTTTATTCCTGCTTATCATTATATATATATTTACAGACAGGGCCAGCAGGACCCACTCCGAGGTGGGGGGGTTGCAGTTCATCCACGGCGCCATGCTGGATAGGCACTCATCCCTCCATTCCCTGCATGTCAGCACTGAGATGGACACCGCTGTAAAACAATGTAAGGTGCTCTCATCACTCTGATGAGAGCGTCTTACAGAGACTAACAGCAGCGTCCATTCACTGCTGCACTCTTCATCTGCCTGTCACACAGGCAGATGCAGAGTGCAGCAGCGCCTCCCCCTCACAGAATGACGCTGTAGTGACCTGAGGTCACATCAGCGTCATTCAAAGCAGAGCCCACCGTGGAGGAGAGGCAGCAGCCGGAAGAAGACCTTAAAGGTAAGTAATAGGGCATAAAATGGTTATGCTGTGTGCTGGACAGACATGATGGGGGTGCTGTATGCTGGACAGACATGATGGGGGTTCTGTATGCTGGACAGACATAATGGGGGTGCTGGGTGCTGGACAGACATGATAGAGATGCTGGGTGCTGGATACACATGATGGGGGATGCTGGGTGCTGGATACACATGATAAGGGAAACTGGGTGCTGGATAAACATGATGGGGGACACTGGGTGCTGGATACACATGATGGCAGATGCTGGGTGCTGGATACACATGATGGGGATTCTGGGTGCTGGAGAGACAGAATGGGGGATATATATATGTATAGCGGAGACTAGGACACTATTGTATAGTGGTGACTATGATTTGCTTTGTTTTATTGTGGTTACAATTGTGTTGTATGATGACGCTTACTATAATCTAGGACGGTCACTGGTGTCAAATTGTTAAACAGAAGGGCGCAAAATTAAAGTTCGCAGGGGGGCGCCGAACACCCTAGCACTGGCCCTGTTTACAGACATTCTGTTGATGTTCATAATAGTGTAGCAACACAAACAGGTGCAAATTACAGGATTTTGAACCAAAAGACGAGGGTCAGTGCTCATCTCTGATTTGCGTAGTCACTCAAGCACTTGCATAAAGCATAAGCACCATACATTTTATGCTGCGGAAAGGAAAGTTATCTGGTAACATAGCTGTATTGCGATTGGCTACTCTAAGAACTTACACAAGCTGCACCTATAGCTGTCTGGGGAGCTGCAGTTGTTTGCAATGTTGGATTGTGTCTTTGCGTTTGGATGTATGGTGCGTAGGGTGCATTCGGTTTTGCGTTCCATTTTTGATCAGTTGGTCCACTTTGCAATATCATTGGCTGTTAGGAGCATTATATCAGTCCCCAGGTATATTTTATAGAACTGAAGTCAACTTAGGGGGGGTGTCCTGTGAATAGCCCCACCCATGAGCATGTCTTGTGCTTGTTTTTCAATAAATTGACCGTACTTTCAATAATTATTGTGAAGACTGTGAATAGGATCCGCTGACTTCTTCATCTTTATAGAACAGATAAAAGTGGGTGACACTGCAGCTGATTAACAAGAGACCAAAGTGTATATTTCATTTGCGTCTCAATTATTGAAGCCATGTTTTCTTAGGACACAATTTCTAAATTCTGTCATCATACTATATGACTTCTGGAGCTGAATCAGCATCAGGGAGATTGCCAAACACTTCAGGGAGTCATGGAGATCACCCATTCTTCAGGGAGTCTACCTGATATTTAGGGCCAGATTACAGCTGCGGGTTTGAAAAAGTGGAGATGGTTCCCAGTATTTCCTAGTATGCAATAGTTAAATGAGATCAAGAATCTGATTGGTTGCTATGGGCAACATCTCCACTTTTCCAAACCTGCAGCTTAGTAAATCTGGCCTTTAGGGAGAGTTGGCAAATATGATTTAGTTAAAAGTTAATTCATATTTATTCAAATATCAGTATTACCTATTTTCATGGGCATTAGTTAAATCTGAGTCCACATGAGGAGCTCTCTTTTGCCTTTAAAACTTTTTGGGGTAAGTTTCAACAATAAAAATGGTAAAAATAAAAAAAAAGTCTAAATGTGTTAAACTCTTATTTATTTTTCTATGTAATACTATTGTTTGATATCATCCAAGGCTCAAATACCTTCTCCAGAAAAATCTAGAATTTTCTCTTGATCTACTTGATCTACTAGGCTTGTACATATTGTGCTATTGCCTGTATCGGTAATATCATCTCCTGCCAAAACTGACCAAACATTACCCCTATCAGCATTTACGATCATGGCTATAGGATATTATATAACCACTGAACCTTTCATATTGCAGGCGTCGGGGTCATATTTAAACATTTTGTAGTAACTTTTTTCTGTAACGGACGCATCTGGTGCTTGTTAGATGTGTTTGTGGCCCAGCCAATGTACACCCCTCGCGCTCTCACCTTTCATTTCACCCGGGAACAGTACGGATTCTGTCTTTTATGGAATGAATGCTTGTCAGATTAATTTCAACCTTAAATATCAGATCTTTGCGGAAACACTTCTCCGCGGCCTCCCTGCCTTTAGATCCTCAACTATACGCGGGTTTTGTCTTAAAGTAAAACAATCATTTTTTATTACAGCAATGCACAATGGCAGAAAAGAAGTTCAAGTACAAGGTATAATTTGCAGAAACCGTATTTGCCTGTCTCCTAAAATGAGCGTGACGTTAGGACGGGGAACACAAGGAGAAAGCTGTCAGTTTGAAGGTTGTTGGTTTCATTTGCTGTCAGATTGCATTGTATTAAATGATGACCCTTAAAAAGGAAAATGTGTTTGTGTTGTTCTTTGTAGGCTATTAGAAAACTGATGATGGAAGGGTTTACGGCTCTCACAAGTAGTGGCGTAACTACCGAGGACTGGCCCGAATGTTTTTTGCACATGGCAATTATACATTGGAACACACAACGAACAATTATGGATTATGCACTGAAAGCCTTTCTGATGGTGGTACGTGACAACCTACCATGCGTACAGTGAGTATTTAAATCATACAGCAAGGGTTTGGTTAAGACTTTACATATGATCCCCCATTACCTACAGTTCCATTTGGCGTGGGGCATGTGTGTAAAAGTTTATGTGGGGTCCAGGGTATGGAAGTGGCGACTGTGCAAGGGAAGTGAACTATCCTGAAAGGCATGGAACACAGGATCGCACATACCTCTGTTTTCTTCCGCTGTGGAGGACTTATGAGCGCTGTTTGTGTTCTTACTTCTGTCCATGGGCCTGATCCAGACCCCTGTCCAGACCCCTGTGTGTGTTCTGTAAACACGGAGGTCTGAAACCCTGCACGTGAGAGGGCAATGAACCCCCCTGGCCCTCCCTTCTGACGTGCGCACTTTGGAAGTTCTCAGCATCGATCGGCATCCGTCCAAACGCAGATCTTAACGGTAGGGCCTCATTAGACATGTGGATGTAACGGAACGTGGATCTCCTATCATACGTAACTCAGCTCTGTGCGCTGAGTTACGTATGTATGTGTGTTTATGTGTATGTATGTGTGTGTGAATGTGTGTGTGTGTATGTATGTGTATTTGGGTATGTATATGTTTGTGTGTATGTATGTATGTGTGTGAATATGTGTATGTATGTGCGTGTGTATGTGTATGTGTGTGTTTATATATGTGTGTCTATATGTATGTATATGTGTATGTGTGTGTGTGTGTATGTGTGAGTGAGTGAATGTGTGTGTATGTATGTGTGTTTGGGTATGTATATGTTTGTGTGTATGTATGTATGTGTGTGAATATGTGTATGTATGTGCGTGTGTATGTGTATGTGTGTGTTTATATATGTGTGTCTATATGTATGTATATGTGTATGTGTGTGTGTGTGTATGTGTGAGTGAGTGAATGTGTGTGTATGTATGTGTGTTTGGGTATGTATATGTTTGTGTGTATGTATGTATGTGTGTGAATATGTGTATGTATGTGCGTGTGTATGTGTATGTGTGTGTTTATATATGTGTGTCTATATGTATGTATATGTGTATGTGTGTGTGTGTGTATGTGTGAGTGAGTGAATGTGTGTGTATGTATGTGTGTTTGGGTATGTATATGTTTGTGTGTATGTATGTATGTGTGTGAATATGTGTATGTATGTGCGTGTGTATGTGTATGTGTGTGTTTATATATGTGTGTCTATATGTATGTATATGTGTATGTGTGTGTGTGTGTATGTGTGAGTGAGTGAATGTGTGTGTATGTATGTGTGTTTGGGTATGTATATGTTTGTGTGTATGTATGTATGTGTGTGAATATGTGTATGTATGTGCGTGTGTATGTGTATGTGTGTGTTTATATATGTGTGTCTATATGTATGTATATGTGTATGTGTGTGTGTGTGTATGTGTGAGTGAGTGAATGTGTGTGTATGTATGTGTGTTTGGGTATGTATATGTTTGTGTGTATGTATGTATGTGTGTGAATATGTGTATGTATGTGCGTGTGTATGTGTATGTGTGTGTTTATATATGTGTGTCTATATGTATGTATATGTGTATGTGTGTGTGTGTGTATGTGTGAGTGAGTGAATGTGTGTGTATGTATGTGTGTTTGGGTATGTATATGTTTGTGTGTATGTATGTATGTGTGTGAATATGTGTATGTATGTGCGTGTGTATGTGTATGTGTGTGTTTATATATGTGTGTCTATATGTATGTATATGTGTATGTGTGTGTGTGTGTATGTGTGAGTGAGTGAATGTGTGTGTATGTATGTGTGTTTGGGTATGTATATGTTTGTGTGTATGTATGTATGTGTGTGAATATGTGTATGTATGTGCGTGTGTATGTGTATGTGTGTGTTTATATATGTGTGTCTATATGTATGTATATGTGTATGTGTGTGTGTGTGTATGTGTGAGTGAGTGAATGTGTGTGTATGTATGTGTGTTTGGGTATGTATATGTTTGTGTGTATGTATGTATGTGTGTGAATATGTGTATGTATGTGCGTGTGTATGTGTATGTGTGTGTTTATATATGTGTGTCTATATGTATGTATATGTGTATGTGTGTGTGTGTGTATGTGTGAGTGAGTGAATGTGTGTGTATGTATGTGTGTTTGGGTATGTATATGTTTGTGTGTATGTATGTATGTGTGTGAATATGTGTATGTATGTGCGTGTGTATGTGTATGTGTGTGTTTATATATGTGTGTCTATATGTATGTATATGTGTATGTGTGTGTGTGTGTATGTGTGAGTGAGTGAATGTGTGTGTATGTATGTGTGTTTGGGTATGTATATGTTTGTGTGTATGTATGTATGTGTGTGAATATGTGTATGTATGTGCGTGTGTATGTGTATGTGTGTGTTTATATATGTGTGTCTATATGTATGTATATGTGTATGTGTGTGTGTGTGTATGTGTGAGTGAGTGAATGTGTGTGTATGTATGTGTGTTTGGGTATGTATATGTTTGTGTGTATGTATGTATGTGTGTGAATATGTGTATGTATGTGCGTGTGTATGTGTATGTGTGTGTTTATATATGTGTGTCTATATGTATGTATATGTGTATGTGTGTGTGTGTGTATGTGTGAGTGAGTGAATGTGTGTGTATGTATGTGTGTTTGGGTATGTATATGTTTGTGTGTATGTATGTATGTGTGTGAATATGTGTATGTATGTGCGTGTGTATGTGTATGTGTGTGTTTATATATGTGTGTCTATATGTATGTATATGTGTATGTGTGTGTGTGTGTATGTGTGAGTGAGTGAATGTGTGTGTATGTATGTGTGTTTGGGTATGTATATGTTTGTGTGTATGTATGTATGTGTGTGAATATGTGTATGTATGTGCGTGTGTATGTGTATGTGTGTGTTTATATATGTGTGTCTATATGTATGTATATGTGTATGTGTGTGTGTGTGTATGTGTGAGTGAGTGAATGTGTGTGTATGTATGTGTGTTTGGGTATGTATATGTTTGTGTGTATGTATGTATGTGTGTGAATATGTGTATGTATGTGCGTGTGTATGTGTATGTGTGTGTTTATATATGTGTGTCTATATGTATGTATATGTGTATGTGTGTGTGTGTGTATGTGTGAGTGAGTGAATGTGTGTGTATGTATGTGTGTTTGGGTATGTATATGTTTGTGTGTATGTATGTATGTGTGTGAATATGTGTATGTATGTGCGTGTGTATGTGTATGTGTGTGTTTATATATGTGTGTCTATATGTATGTATATGTGTATGTGTGTGTGTGTGTATGTGTGAGTGAGTGAATGTGTGTGTATGTATGTGTGTTTGGGTATGTATATGTTTGTGTGTATGTATGTATGTGTGTGAATATGTGTATGTATGTGCGTGTGTATGTGTATGTGTGTGTTTATATATGTGTGTCTATATGTATGTATATGTGTATGTGTGTGTGTGTGTATGTGTGAGTGAGTGAATGTGTGTGTATGTATGTGTGTTTGGGTATGTATATGTTTGTGTGTATGTATGTATGTGTGTGAATATGTGTATGTATGTGCGTGTGTATGTGTATGTGTGTGTTTATATATGTGTGTCTATATGTATGTATATGTGTATGTGTGTGTGTGTGTATGTGTGAGTGAGTGAATGTGTGTGTATGTATGTGTGTTTGGGTATGTATATGTTTGTGTGTATGTATGTATGTGTGTGAATATGTGTATGTATGTGCGTGTGTATGTGTATGTGTGTGTTTATATATGTGTGTCTATATGTATGTATATGTGTATGTGTGTGTGTGTGTATGTGTGAGTGAGTGAATGTGTGTGTATGTATGTGTGTTTGGGTATGTATATGTTTGTGTGTATGTATGTATGTGTGTGAATATGTGTATGTATGTGCGTGTGTATGTGTATGTGTGTGTTTATATATGTGTGTCTATATGTATGTATATGTGTATGTGTGTGTGTGTGTATGTGTGAGTGAGTGAATGTGTGTGTATGTATGTGTGTTTGGGTATGTATATGTTTGTGTGTATGTATGTATGTGTGTGAATATGTGTATGTATGTGCGTGTGTATGTGTATGTGTGTGTTTATATATGTGTGTCTATATGTATGTATATGTGTATGTGTGTGTGTGTGTATGTGTGAGTGAGTGAATGTGTGTGTATGTATGTGTGTTTGGGTATGTATATGTTTGTGTGTATGTATGTATGTGTGTGAATATGTGTATGTATGTGCGTGTGTATGTGTATGTGTGTGTTTATATATGTGTGTCTATATGTATGTATATGTGTATGTGTGTGTGTGTGTATGTGTGAGTGAGTGAATGTGTGTGTATGTATGTGTGTTTGGGTATGTATATGTTTGTGTGTATGTATGTATGTGTGTGAATATGTGTATGTATGTGCGTGTGTATGTGTATGTGTGTGTTTATATATGTGTGTCTATATGTATGTATATGTGTATGTGTGTGTGTGTGTATGTGTGAGTGAGTGAATGTGTGTGTATGTATGTGTGTTTGGGTATGTATATGTTTGTGTGTATGTATGTATGTGTGTGAATATGTGTATGTATGTGCGTGTGTATGTGTATGTGTGTGTTTATATATGTGTGTCTATATGTATGTATATGTGTATGTGTGTGTGTGTGTATGTGTGAGTGAGTGAATGTGTGTGTATGTATGTGTGTTTGGGTATGTATATGTTTGTGTGTATGTATGTATGTGTGTGAATATGTGTATGTATGTGCGTGTGTATGTGTATGTGTGTGTTTATATATGTGTGTCTATATGTATGTATATGTGTATGTGTGTGTGTGTGTATGTGTGAGTGAGTGAATGTGTGTGTATGTATGTGTGTTTGGGTATGTATATGTTTGTGTGTATGTATGTATGTGTGTGAATATGTGTATGTATGTGCGTGTGTATGTGTATGTGTGTGTTTATATATGTGTGTCTATATGTATGTATATGTGTATGTGTGTGTGTGTGTATGTGTGAGTGAGTGAATGTGTGTGTATGTATGTGTGTTTGGGTATGTATATGTTTGTGTGTATGTATGTATGTGTGTGAATATGTGTATGTATGTGCGTGTGTATGTGTATGTGTGTGTTTATATATGTGTGTCTATATGTATGTATATGTGTATGTGTGTGTGTGTGTATGTGTGAGTGAGTGAATGTGTGTGTATGTATGTGTGTTTGGGTATGTATATGTTTGTGTGTATGTATGTATGTGTGTGAATATGTGTATGTATGTGCGTGTGTATGTGTATGTGTGTGTTTATATATGTGTGTCTATATGTATGTATATGTGTATGTGTGTGTGTGTGTATGTGTGAGTGAGTGAATGTGTGTGTATGTATGTGTGTTTGGGTATGTATATGTTTGTGTGTATGTATGTATGTGTGTGAATATGTGTATGTATGTGCGTGTGTATGTGTATGTGTGTGTTTATATATGTGTGTCTATATGTATGTATATGTGTATGTGTGTGTGTGTGTATGTGTGAGTGAGTGAATGTGTGTGTATGTATGTGTGTTTGGGTATGTATATGTTTGTGTGTATGTATGTATGTGTGTGAATATGTGTATGTATGTGCGTGTGTATGTGTATGTGTGTGTTTATATATGTGTGTCTATATGTATGTATATGTGTATGTGTGTGTGTGTGTATGTGTGAGTGAGTGAATGTGTGTGTATGTATGTGTGTTTGGGTATGTATATGTTTGTGTGTATGTATGTATGTGTGTGAATATGTGTATGTATGTGCGTGTGTATGTGTATGTGTGTGTTTATATATGTGTGTCTATATGTATGTATATGTGTATGTGTGTGTGTGTGTATGTGTGAGTGAGTGAATGTGTGTGTATGTATGTGTGTTTGGGTATGTATATGTTTGTGTGTATGTATGTATGTGTGTGAATATGTGTATGTATGTGCGTGTGTATGTGTATGTGTGTGTTTATATATGTGTGTCTATATGTATGTATATGTGTATGTGTGTGTGTGTGTATGTGTGAGTGAGTGAATGTGTGTGTATGTATGTGTGTTTGGGTATGTATATGTTTGTGTGTATGTATGTATGTGTGTGAATATGTGTATGTATGTGCGTGTGTATGTGTATGTGTGTGTTTATATATGTGTGTCTATATGTATGTATATGTGTATGTGTGTGTGTGTGTATGTGTGAGTGAGTGAATGTGTGTGTATGTATGTGTGTTTGGGTATGTATATGTTTGTGTGTATGTATGTATGTGTGTGAATATGTGTATGTATGTGCGTGTGTATGTGTATGTGTGTGTTTATATATGTGTGTCTATATGTATGTATATGTGTATGTGTGTGTGTGTGTATGTGTGAGTGAGTGAATGTGTGTGTATGTATGTGTGTTTGGGTATGTATATGTTTGTGTGTATGTATGTATGTGTGTGAATATGTGTATGTATGTGCGTGTGTATGTGTATGTGTGTGTTTATATATGTGTGTCTATATGTATGTATATGTGTATGTGTGTGTGTGTGTATGTGTGAGTGAGTGAATGTGTGTGTATGTATGTGTGTTTGGGTATGTATATGTTTGTGTGTATGTATGTATGTGTGTGAATATGTGTATGTATGTGCGTGTGTATGTGTATGTGTGTGTTTATATATGTGTGTCTATATGTATGTATATGTGTATGTGTGTGTGTGTGTATGTGTGAGTGAGTGAATGTGTGTGTATGTATGTGTGTTTGGGTATGTATATGTTTGTGTGTATGTATGTATGTGTGTGAATATGTGTATGTATGTGCGTGTGTATGTGTATGTGTGTGTTTATATATGTGTGTCTATATGTATGTATATGTGTATGTGTGTGTGTGTGTATGTGTGAGTGAGTGAATGTGTGTGTATGTATGTGTGTTTGGGTATGTATATGTTTGTGTGTATGTATGTATGTGTGTGAATATGTGTATGTATGTGCGTGTGTATGTGTATGTGTGTGTTTATATATGTGTGTCTATATGTATGTATATGTGTATGTGTGTGTGTGTGTATGTGTGAGTGAGTGAATGTGTGTGTATGTATGTGTGTTTGGGTATGTATATGTTTGTGTGTATGTATGTATGTGTGTGAATATGTGTATGTATGTGCGTGTGTATGTGTATGTGTGTGTTTATATATGTGTGTCTATATGTATGTATATGTGTATGTGTGTGTGTGTGTATGTGTGAGTGAGTGAATGTGTGTGTATGTATGTGTGTTTGGGTATGTATATGTTTGTGTGTATGTATGTATGTGTGTGAATATGTGTATGTATGTGCGTGTGTATGTGTATGTGTGTGTTTATATATGTGTGTCTATATGTATGTATATGTGTATGTGTGTGTGTGTGTATGTGTGAGTGAGTGAATGTGTGTGTATGTATGTGTGTTTGGGTATGTATATGTTTGTGTGTATGTATGTATGTGTGTGAATATGTGTATGTATGTGCGTGTGTATGTGTATGTGTGTGTTTATATATGTGTGTCTATATGTATGTATATGTGTATGTGTGTGTGTGTGTATGTGTGAGTGAGTGAATGTGTGTGTATGTATGTGTGTTTGGGTATGTATATGTTTGTGTGTATGTATGTATGTGTGTGAATATGTGTATGTATGTGCGTGTGTATGTGTATGTGTGTGTTTATATATGTGTGTCTATATGTATGTATATGTGTATGTGTGTGTGTGTGTATGTGTGAGTGAGTGAATGTGTGTGTATGTATGTGTGTTTGGGTATGTATATGTTTGTGTGTATGTATGTATGTGTGTGAATATGTGTATGTATGTGCGTGTGTATGTGTATGTGTGTGTTTATATATGTGTGTCTATATGTATGTATATGTGTATGTGTGTGTGTGTGTATGTGTGAGTGAGTGAATGTGTGTGTATGTATGTGTGTTTGTGAGAAAAAGTTTTCTGCTTATTCCTTAAACAAAAGTCAAAAAGTAAAATTGAACTTTAAACTTCATATTGTTGTCTTTACTTCGGGTCATACTGAGTTCTGTTTCACCTGTCCACAAATATTCATCTAACCTGCTGTCATATTGGGGTGATATATCACAATTTTTGGCATCACAAACAGGATTTGTGGAATTAAACGTGAAACAGAGTGAGGAGACTCGGAGTAAGCATGTCAACTGAAGATCATTCTACCCCATCCACTTCATCTGGTGGAGGGGATTCAGTTCCTGCTATGGCACAGATGAATCCTATAACCCTGCCTTATTATTTTGGAGAACCATGGCATCCAAGTTATACTGGAGACGAAATAGATTCCAATGGCAACTCTTTGAGAGTGTTCAAGAACAAGATGAAAAGTATGTTCCGATTGTTTCCACTGACAGATGGTCAGCAGGTTGAGATTTTGATTAGACAATTAAAGAGATCAGCATTGCGTGAAGTGAATTCCTGGTTGCCGGAGGAGCGTCAGAATACTGATCAAATTAGCTGATGTATTTGGTATTAGTACAATTTAAAATTTAAAAATGAAATATTATGCAAGAAAACAAAAACCAGGAGAGTCTCTACATGATTATGCTTTAAGTTTACAAGAGATTTTATGGAAGATACAAGCTATGGATAATACAGAAGTGGGGAACGTAGATGAAACTTTGATTAATAAGTTTGTAGAGGGTACTGAAAGTGAGTATGTTAAAACGCAGTTACGATTATTAAGGTTACAACTACCTGAGAGTTCCTTTCTGAAGTTCAAAGAGGCGGCTCTTAAAGTAATGAGATCTTTTCAAAACTGCGAAGTAATTTTTCCAGAGATGCCAAAGTTTCAGGAAATTTGTATAAAATGTTCATCATTCTAGGCTAAAAGAACTGGCTACTCAAGGTGCTTATAAACCAGTTCCTGATCCGTTACAGACATTGACAGGGAGAGTGGACGAATTAGCCGCAGGAATGGCGGAGATGTGCAAAGACTTCAAAAATTTTATTAGGCCAGCTCTGGAACCTAGAGAGACCAGCTAGCGATCAAGACAAAAGCAAACTAATACTATATGGTAGACTCCTTCACGCACGATGGGACGATGACCTACAGACCGTTTTAATTCACAAGGACGTCCAGTTTGTCGACAATGTAACTGTTCTGGCCATTTTTAGAGGAATTGCAGTGAAAATGGATCTTTAAACTCTCAGACCCCAAGGGTGAGGGACAATCCTCGGGGAGATCTGATGGAATAAAATCAACATTAGAAAAGTGGTGGCCACAATATGTAGGACGATGTCCAATAGTTAACGTTTCGATAAATGGTATAGAAACACCAGCGATGCTTGATACTGGATCACAGGTCACCATTATACAATTAAAGACTTATTCAAAATACTGGGGAGCAGAACCAGTTCTTTTACCACCACCAACATGTTTACAATTAATCGCTAGTAATGGTATGGGAATATCTTGCCATGGATACTGTGAATAAAATCACCACTATACAATTAAAGACTTATTCAAAATACTGGGGAGCAGAACCAGTTCTTTTACCACCACCAACATGTTTACAATTAATCGCTAGTAATGGTATGGGAATATCTTGCCATGGATACTGTGAGACTGACATTCAAATTAGAAAAGTTCAATTATGTAAACAAGGATGTATTATTACAAATGTGGATGATGACAATGCTATCCCCATTATAATAGGGATGAATGTTCTTTAAAATTGTCCTGATGAATTGGTAACCGCTTTAAAGAAAGTACTCATCAAAAAAAAGACTGTAGAATGGCAAGCATTACAACATACAATAAAAATACTTCAGGGATATCAAAAGTTTGCCAATTCAGATGGAGAGATTGGTAAGGTGCGGATAATTGACTACCGACCCGTGATACTACAGCCCAATTCTGAAACGATTGTGTGGGGCAAGGCATGGTGTGGGCCCCGGGGTACTAGTTACGAAGCTGTAGTTGAACCTAATGAGATTCATTTCCGGGATGACATAGTTGTAGCTAGAGCACTGGTTAAAGTTGAAAATGGATGAGTTCCATTACGAATTTTAAATCTTCATAACCACCATATTCAGTTATTTCGCAATTGCCCTGTTGCTAAAGTCACTTTTCAAGACATTATTGATCCAAACTTTACTGTAAAGCAGTCCAGTATAATGGAGGAGACTGAGACAAATTTAGACATAAAGGCATGGTGGAAAGCGGTACAGATAGGTGATGAAAATACTCCTCTTGAACAAAAAGAAGGAGTTCTCCGAGTGGTACAAGAGAGATCTGAGGCTTTCAGTAAGGACCCTTCTGATTTTGGGAAAGTAACTATCATTCAACATCACATTCCTACCAGGGATGCTGTACCAATTAAAGAAAGACATCGACCCCTTGCACCGGCTTTATACCAACCAGTAAGGCAGATGCTGCAAGATATGAAAACTACTGGGATCATTAGGGAAAGTCCTAGTCTGTGGGTAACTCCGGTGGTTTTAGTGAGAAAAAAAGATGTGACACATAAGGATGCCATCCATTACCACGAATAGAAGAGTCACTAACAGCTTTAAAATCGGCTCAGTATTTTTCTACTCTTGACTGGACTAGTGGCTACTGGCAGATTCAGATGTCACCTGAGGATAGAGAGCAAACTGCCTTTACAACTCCGATGGGATTGTTTGAGTTTGAATGAATGCCTTTTGGGTTGTGCAATGCCCCAGGAACCTTCCAGCATGTCATGGAACATTGCCTTGGACACAGAAATTTTGAAATGGTTTTATTGTATTTAGACAATATTATTATTTTCTCTAAAACTTGCCAAGATCATTTTCAACACCTGGGAGAAGTCTTTGAACAGCTGATCAAATACGGTCTTAAGCTAAAACCCTCGAAATGTTATCTTTTAGTTTCATACCTGGGTCAATGCGGAATTAATTTCTCTTGATCCAGAAAAGATTAGAGTGCTTCGGAATGTCAGGGATTTCAGGCAGCTTCTAGGCTTTATGGGATATTATAGACGATTCATTGAACATTTTGCTGAAATTGCAGCCCCTATTATTGAACTTCTTCGATGTGTTCCCAATTCTGGTCATTCTAGGAAAATTCCCAGAGTATGGGCAAAACAATGTCAAAAGACCTTTGCTAAGTTGAAGAAACTAGTTACTGAAGCCCCGCTGCTGGCCTACCCCGATTATGGAAAGCCTTTCCATTTATATACCGATGCAAGCAAGTGTGGACTGGGGGCCGTCCTAGCACAAATCCAAAACGGTAAAGAACGTCTCATCGCATATGCTACCCGAAGCTTGAAGCAAACAGAGAGAAACGATGGCAACTATAGTGCCTTTATGTTTGAATTGCTTGCACTTGTCTGGGTTGTTACAGAAAAATTGAAATGTTATCTGATTGCGATTCCCATCGTTGCATTTACAGATTGCAACCCTCTGGCGCATCTTTCTACAGCACAGTTAGGAGCTCTAGAGCAATGTTGGGTGTCAAGGTTAG
This sequence comes from Limnodynastes dumerilii, assembly GCA_011038615.1. Taxonomy (NCBI): domain Eukaryota; kingdom Metazoa; phylum Chordata; class Amphibia; order Anura; family Limnodynastidae; genus Limnodynastes; species Limnodynastes dumerilii. The sequence continues at coordinate 15,939 of WWET01006103.1, forward strand.
CCAATTTTCCGATGGAGATTCGATATCGAAGTGGAAAAACTAATAGGAATGCAGATGCCCTGTCCAGGTTGCCCACTGTTGATGGATCAGATGAACTTGAGGATGTTGAAGAAACATTGGAGATGCCGACTTTTCACCGATTATGGAAGAAAGCAAAGCAGAATGCTATTGTACCGGATACAAGGGAAGATAATTCAAATTTAAATCGGAATTTGGATGAACCCTTGCTACAGTGGCAGAGAGACAGTCCAATTTTTCAGAAGATGAAGTCCCTTGTACAAACGCATACTTTTCTCATAAATCAGGAAAGACAAACTGCGGAAACAGAGTTACTGAAACTATGGAAACAGAGAGATCGATTGGTTATGGAGCATGATCTTTTGCTACGATACCGTACTGATCCTAAGACTCACTTTCGGATAAAACAAATTGTAATACCTTGTGAGTAAGGTGCTTCCATTCTGAGTGCTTATCACGATAGATCTGGACATTTTTACCTAAAGGAAACTGAAGCTACTATTAGGAAACTATTCTATTGGAAAGACATTGAAAAGTGGTGCAATGCATGTGCTGCATGTACAATGAAACAGAGAACTCTTACTTCACAGAAGGCTCTGTTACATCCCAGAGTGACAAGCCGACCTCTACAGATTGTAGCAATGGATCATGTGAAGTTGGAAAGAAGTCACTCTGATTCTCAATATGTGTTAACAATAATTGATCATTATACAAAATTCACAATAGCATTGCCTATACGTGATATTTCCACAAAGACTACAGCAGAACTATTCTGGAGAGTGGGGCCATATGGATATCCAGAAAATATCCTTACTGACCAGGGTTCAGCTTTTGAATCTTGCCTGTTTAAGGAGCTATGCATTCTATATGGATGTGAGAAAATAAGGACCACTGCCTATCACCCAGGGAAATGGTGTTTGTGAACGCATGAATCAAACTGTCATCAATTTACTCAGAGCCATTCTTTTGCCGCAACGAGCTCAGTGGCCTATCCTGTTAGCCGAATGAATGTATATTTATAACAACACGATTCATCAAACGACTGGTCATACCCCATATTATCTTCTGTTTGGTTGACAGGGAAGATTACCGGTGGATGTACAATTGAATGTGTCCATGGAAAGGCAACAAGATAGAAATCCTCAAACTGAATGGGTAATTGAACATCAACATCGGTTGCATACAGCTCATGAACTGGTCTCCAGGCAAACCGAATTAGCATGAGAAAGGCAGAAACAAAATTACAATGTTAATGCATTTGC
>WWET01006103.1:22378-36951 GCA_011038615.1 Limnodynastes dumerilii
CATTCACACTGCATTCACACTCCATTCACACTGCATTCACACTGCATTCACACTCCATTCACACTGCATTCACACTGCATTCACACTCTATTCACACTGCGTTCACACTCCATTCACACTGCATTCACACTCCATTCACACTGCATTCACACTGCATTCACACTCTATTCACACTCTATTCACACTGCATTCACACTGCATTCACACTGCATTCACACTCCATTCACACTGCATTCACACTGCATTCACAAGTGCTTTTCACCCTACCTTACATTTACACACTGTTCCCACAGAAATTTGGGGCCTGTGTATAAATGTAGATCAAACATTAAGGCTTCGCCAAGCCCTGACTATATCCAGACCCCCACGCGCTTTACGTATGTGCGGAGATCTGAAATGACGCAAGGAAGAGGGAAGGGAACGCCCCTGCCACCCCCCTCTTTCGGTAGTTGTTCTGGTCACTTATGTGTCCAGAATCCTACCTTAACTTTTCCGCAATTATCTGCGCCCACCCGGACGCGGATCAATGCATAACTGACGGTCCCCGCTCCCACCCCTTTATTTGCATGCCTATCCCCACCTGAATGATGTACCGCATGCATAGTAGGTCATTTACGCAATCTACGTACCAGTTCCGTACATATGTTGCCGCCGTGCGGTATTTAAAGACCGCACGGAGTAGTTTAGTTAGAAAGAGGCGGCGTAATGCTGCCTCGGAGAGTGATTAGTTAGAAGTGGGCGGAGGGGTATTTAGATTACCCGGGGATGGGAGAGGGGGGCGGGGAGAGGCAATGTACATTCTTAGTTTCCTTCTTAAAAAGGTAGCATTCATAAGCGCCATAATAAGGTACCTAAAACGGGTGGTGGGTTACGGGCAGGATGGGTAAGTTTGGTGCGGATCTGTCCGCCTCTAACTCACTCTCTACCCCGAGTGGCGGAAGTCTTGTATGTGCTCACGCGCACTCGCCATTTGTGATCCTCTTCCATTTTCCTGGAGCGGAAGAGGATTGTGAATGGGGAGTCTGGATTCGGTCCTATGTCTTGGGCAAGAGAGCTGTAGATTAGGGCCATTTTGTTAGGGGTACTTTTGAACATCGTGAGGAACCTTTCAGCAGTCGCCAGGTCAGGATTAAAACGAACCAACTGGCGTGGAAGCGTGTGTCCCATACTGGGAGAGATGAGAGAGACGTACACTAAAAAGAGGGTGATACATGCCTGCTCAATGCCAATGGCCTGAATCAAACAGCAGATCAAGTTCTATATCTGGTAATATGAGGAAGTGGTGTGAGAAGGGCTGGCTGCAAAGATGTGAGAGTCTCCATTCCGCTGGCTGTGCAAGGATCCCCCCCTTCCTTGTGTGTAAGTGACAACAGAGAAGGTATTTTGGGTTTCCCTTAATGCAGTAACAGTGGTAAAATGGGAATGAAATGATGATGGGATAATGATTGTGCTATAACCTCTCAACTATAAATTCAGGTTCAGTTTAGTTTTTTCATGATCTTTACACCCTTAGGGGGCGACAGCTAATCAAGGGGTTTAGAGGCAGATTCAGGGCCGCCATCAGGGGTGGGGACAGCTGGGACTACTATCCTGGGCCCGCAAATTATAGGGGCCCACCGTAATTTCAGGGCCAAAGTGCAGGGATGTATCTGCCCGCTAGTCTGTGGGGCCAAACTCATGTGACGTCACCAATGACATCACATGGGACTAGGCCCAACAGGTGTGTCCTGGGCCCCAGAAATTCTGAAGGTGGCCCTGGGCAGATTGTCCAAAGACTATGACACAGCTCATTTCTGCGACTCTCTGTGTTTGAATAGGTGATCCAAGGGAGGGAAGCAGTGAATAAACGTAGTCTATGTACAGTAAGGACGTGTTCCCACAAATAAGCCCAGCCCAGACCTGAACGCTAGTGCCAGTATGCACAGTGTGCATCTAAAAATTTCCACCAATCACGGGTCATGTTTTATTGGCCAATCATCCTATATCTTACATCCACAATCCTTTTATAGTAAGATTCATCGTTCCAATGCTGGTTACACCATGCCGTGGTTTCAAGATGGCAGGTTGTGTTGTTCATGATGTTTATTCTACAAATCGTGTACTCTCTGGATCATATCATTGTTTTCTACAGTAGAAAAACCAGATTTACATATAGAGCAGGATTCAGACTTAATAAAGTAAAGTCTCCCGACTTCTGGGCCCTGATGGCAGATTGCCATAGAATTCTACTGTTTCCATGGCGATCACTACTCAATAGACCCCCTGCTCACCAACTTACCGACCAGGACGACCTGTCTCTGAATATTTTTAAGCCCCAACAGGAATACACTGCACATGTCCACAAAGAAAGCCACTGGACATGCGCCACCCGGTGACTGAAGAGCGGCAGGACTATGGTAACCGGCAAAAGTTTCTGAACATGGCGCCCGGCTCGCAGCTCTTCTTTGTGCCTCACTGGAAAGGTGAGTATTAGTAAATATAAATGTTATGCTAGCCAGGCTTGCCGCGAGGAGAAGCAAGTTTGGCTAGCATAATAAACTCTAGAATCCATAATGATCGCAAACGGAGAGCCTGCTTCAGACTTAAGAAAGAGCTTGAAAAAAAAAAGGAAAGTTACTCCTGGGCTAAACCATGTTGATTGCAGGGGAGTCATATTTCATCTGTTGCAAACAGTATTAGAGTTGAGAGATGATGTTTCCTATACCAACTCTAAAGGTGATGTTTCCTATCCCAAGTCTAAATAACAGTGTGATAGTATCAGTAGTCAGTATCTGTGTGCAGTAAGCAATTCAAAGATATATCCCTGCATGCAAAGAAAACAATTCACTTGTCTCCCCCTGAAATCAACATGGTTTAGCCCAGAAGTAACCACCTTCCTCTCTTATTTTCAAGCTCCTTTTTATGTCTGAATCAAGCTTAGAGCTCTTAATATTTACAGACGTCCCCTTTTAGCTTTGCCCTGCGATCAACATCTGGTGACTTCACTGTGCATGCGCTGGATGGAGAAGGAGGGGAAGTGTAAGTTTGCTATGGGGTCTGTGTTTCTCTAGTTTTGCCCCTGTCCAAATGGTTAGGTCAAAAGTTTTGGGGCCTTATTTACTAAGCTTGCGGGAAAGGAAAAGTGGAGAGGTTGCCCATAGCAACCAAGCAGATTCTAGCTCTCACTTTCCCATTGCATACTAGAAAATGTCAGCTAGAATCTGACTGGTTGCTATGGGCAACATCTCGACTTTTCCTTTCCCACAGCTTAGTAAATCTGCCTCTGGGAGTGTGCAATAAACTGGCTTAAAGCAACACAAGCTCCTCCTGTGGCCGTGATTAAAGAACTGTAAAACAAACAAACAAGCAAACAAACAAACAAAAACCCCTCGAAAAATGGTTTCAAGCGGAGACCCAGAAACCTTAGTCCAGAACTGGCTCTACTGGATGTACTTTCGTTTATTTCTATACCTCTAAAGTAAAGACAGCTGATGACAATAATTTACTAGGAGAAACCAGCCACTGTCCTTCCTTTCATCCCTACCAGCGCAATGTCTTCTGTGTACTGTGACCTTGCTGAAGTCATTTTATCTCCTTGTGCTAAAGAATCCCAGTGCTCGATAGTAGCTGTAATGCCAATAGCCTGTTAATAATAGGGATTTAAATAAAACCTCACAAGGACATCTTAGCACATGAAAAGACATACTTTTATTTGTTTATGGAGAAAGGGATTATAATAATTAAGAAGCTATTTTATCTTTCCCACATACACACAGAGGGGGAGAAAATAACAAGTAACATTCACTGAATTATTGAGAGGCAGAGCTGCTGCACATTACAAATATACACAGTCCTTGCATGGTCTTCTCTTGCTTAATGTCAAATGCCTTGCAAAGACAGCTGAGGAGTCCCGGTCACCGGCTTTGATCTAGCTCTGTGCAAAGTGAGCTCAGCCTTTTGAAGAAGAGATGAGACATTTAGAAGACCCTTTAAAATTAGAGCAATTATTTCCTTAGGTAAAATAATATGTAAAATAAATACGGTAACACACATTTGATTGGTTGGCTGAGTGCAGAATCCAAACTTAGTGCATTTAATAACAGGAGAAGCTCATTGCTTGAACCTGTAGACATAGGAATAGCAACAGGTACTTTAACTGCTAATAACTTACACTGTTTTGTTTTGTGTTGTGATTGGTTTTCAAAGCTGTAATATTTTCTGTGTAGCAACTGATTTAATTTGCTTTTTTTCCCCCTACATTAAATATTTGATTGTCATCCAATTTATAGTCTACAACATTATTAATAGTTTCGGCACATCAAAAATATTTACTTAATTATTTAAAAATGCAATACTATAATTTAATAAGGTTAGCTAATTTTACATTGCAAACATATGCTGTTAACTATAGAATATGTTATAAGAGATTTGTGAAAATAATAAGAAAATGATATGAACACTTATATATTAGTACATGTGAAATTAAATTCAGAGTTGTCTTATTAATTAGACTGTTTTCATATAAAGACCAGTATAAAGAATTCATATATATTTTTTTTTATAATAATTTCGTTTAGATTGATTGCACTTAAATATTTTATGTCTACATTTTGGTACACAAGTAGAATTTCTGTTTTGTATTACTCTACTGGTATTTGTTTGTATTATTTATCATGTTTTCAAGCCATTTTAATAGTCATACAGGCTGAAGCTACATTTATTTAACCTGTCCTGTATATAATTCATACCATTCCCTAATGTTCTTAGAGAGAATTTTAGGTTTTCATCCAGGAGACAATCTTGTGGTTAGTCATACATACAATTAAAACATCCACCAGATGTTTTTTTAGACAGTGGGAAAAGATCTCATATTTGGGACGGTCGTTGTAGCCAACGATTGCTTTTTGAAAACTTTCAGTAAAAAGGATTAATAAGAGGTTCAATAAACTATTGCGCAGAATTTATATTTTAATTTTTAAATATGGCCAACGTGGTTTGGCGACAGATACTTTTGTTATTGAATTACACTTTAATAGCTTGTACTGCATTCATAAATTGTATTTATTATGGCAGAATTCTAAGTTGTGTTGATTTATGTTGGAGCTTGTTAAAAAATACTCCCATGGGAAAATCATATGAAAGTTCTGTAACAAATAGGAAAATACATTTGAATTAGAAGAAATTAGAGGATTATAATAAAAGTGGGGATTTTTTTTAATGTTTATTGTATTTACTCTTTGTCAGTATAAATTAAAAAGCACACAATGGATATATTTTTTAACGGATGATCCAAAATTAAATATAAGAATAATATATACAAGATGTGATTATTGTCTGTGCTTCTATATAAATACAAAATATATAAATTGATACAGCATAAGAACTAATAGTAGTCAGTTTTCATTGTTTTAATATCATGGGATATTTTCTGTAATATCTGATGTTGTCATGTTATATTTTTATTTTTGTACTGTGAAATTATCCCTGCTGCCAGTTTGCATTGGTCTTATAGATCTATCATAATTACTGTGTGCTGTACCGGTACTATATAGCTTTTAATTGAGACATAATTTTGAGTGTCTTAAATTAGATACATTTTCTATATATATTTTTTATATTGTAATATACGGTTGGTAAATAATTCTTACCTTTTTTTTATTACATGCTGGTCTAAACTGTTTAAAAAGAAGTTAAAATTTTATTGCAGGACCGGATTTACACTTAAGTGTGAGATCTGAAGGTGACCTACAGTAGGTTGGATACGCATGTATTCGCACCTACTTTTTCGGTCCACTCCACCTTACTGCCCCCTCCCCCCTGTTCCCTCTTAAGTATGGGAAATATGCACAGAGAATCGTCAGCCCTCCCTCCCTAATCTACATCACCCCACCCATTTTACCTATCCTCCCACGGAGAATGCACGGGCACGCCTCCTCCTTCTTTAAAGACCGCCTGTAGCTAACCTACGTACCTAAAGGCTATGAAGCTTGTATAATAAATATGTCTTTTTCTTAAAAATACGCACCTAAGAAGCAGCCGAGTCTTAGGTGTGAATCAGGCCTGCAGAGAGCCCGCCGTGGATGCGTTTGTAGAAGCGGGATGGGGTACGGATGATCCAAAAACCCCTGGATTGCACGCAATTGCGGCATGTGGTGTAGGGGCACTCTCACAACTCACAACAGCTACGGATACAAATACGACGTGCTAGTGCAGTGTAATACTGACAGTGAATTGTGGGGCTTATTATGAAGAGGCCCCGTCTCTGAATGCAAAAAAGATTTGACAATCATTTTTTTCCTTTTTAATAAAAAAATAATTTTTTACTGTGTGTAGTAACGATCTTACACACGCACAATACTTCCTCAGCGATGTCTCACCCTTTGCAATCCGTTTAAAGAGCGACCTCCTAATGTAAGCGTTAGACATAGGCTGCGGAAGGTGAGTCCCCGGACTTAGGTCCGGATTCACAGTCTAAAGACCGAGCTTACGCAATCTATGTACGGAAATGGTATGGTGATAGCATAAATAAGCTATTATGCATGCGTAGTAGCTCAGTTCTTAAAACAGTGTACGTAAAACTATGTAACTGTGAATCCGGACCTTAGACATGACGTAAGCTGTCCTTTCTATGTCAGTGTTAAGCAGGGCCCGCCTTCAGAATTTCTGGGGCCTGGGACACACCAGTCGGGCCCAGCCCCCTATGTGATGTCATCAGTGACATCACGTGGGCAGGGCCCTGCAGACCTGCTTTACCATCTGGTTGTGCGCTGGGAAATTATTCCCTGTGCATTAGTCCTGTAATGATGGCGGGCCCCCATCAGCTGCGGGCCGGGACAGTAGTCCTGGCTGTCCCCTCCTGATGGCGGCCTTAGCTTTAAGTTCTGGGAGCACTTGCTTGGGGACGCCCTTAGTGTATATTGGCCCTTCATCAGAGAACGTAAGCCGCTGCAGCTCGAGTTGCGCTCACATCTGAATCGCTCGTGACAGCGTCTTTAGTTCTGAGCATGTGCAGAGAAACATCACATCTGCCGGCATAAGCTCACCGATGCATTGTACTCAGTAACTCAGTAAATAAACCTTCAGTCAGCTTCTAGGCCGTTTTTGTGTTTGATTTTATAAATAATGTATTTATCTGAGAGTCCGCTCCCTTATTCCTCATGGTCACTGTAAATTAGCTGTTGTGGGTTTTACAAAAATGTCTCATTTCATCTCACTCAACAGATGCTGGAATGAATGACCCGGGAGGCTACAATGTTCAGCTATGCTTGGAATTTAAATATATTGCTCTCCTTCTAATGAGGTGTAATCTGTAGTATGAAAACTTTACACATTTTACCAGAGTTATAGATAGAAAGTTTAGTGCTGGGGAAAAAAGGGTAAATGGCGCCCCCTGTCTTAATTTATGAATCAATTTAACATTAACTAATACCCATAGGCGTATCTATAATGGGTGCAGGGTGCTCAGAACAGGGGCATTCATCAGGACTGTGGCATTCATCCTGCACCCAAGTTCGTATAACAAGGTTGGCAGGGAAGGGGGGCTCATTCAGCATCTATTTCTTCCCTCCAAGATCACCCCTTCCACTGTGGTGGGACTGTCCTGATTCGTGGGCTGAAAAAAGGGGCATGGCTTAAATCGTCCCATTAGGCTCTGCCTCTTTTGAGGTCCGTGAATCGGCACAGTTCTGTCGCAGGGTAAGGGGGGTCATGTACAAATCCTGCACAAGGGCCCCCTTACTTCTTAAAACGCCCCTGTCTAAATAACAGTGTGATAGCAACGCTGGTCAGTATCTGTGTGCAGTAAGCAATTCAAAGATATATCCCTGCATGCAAAGAATACAATTAACTTGACTCCCCCTGCAATCAACATGGTTTAGCCCAGGCGTAACTCATTTCAAGCACTTGCTTAAGTATGAATCCAGCCCAGAGCTAAGAAAAATAAACTGGGTTAGGACAGGCAGACAGGGAGGTTACAGAGCTCTGCTCACCAGCTTACAATCTATGAGATCATGGTAATAGTCTCTGGAAACACAGAGCTGCAGTTGGCATAATGGACCTGATTCAGAGTTTAATGTGCAAGTGTTGTACGGCAGATTTAGAGTTGCATCTTTCCGCAGAAACACCCAACTTTAGGTAGGGAAAAAGGGACAGACGAGTCGAAACTGTATAGGCAGGGGCTGCGGCTTGTATAGCTGCAGCCTCTGCCAGTTTCCTATATTTAAATTAGATTTTTTAATATTTGTATTTCCAGCATTTAAAAACCCATTTAAGTGATTTTTTTTTAAACAGATGCATCAATGACAGAGCATGGTAGCAGTATAATGCTGCTATGCTATGCTGGCATTAAAAAAATGCAGTTTTTACAGGATAAAGTATTTTATTTCTTATTTCATGGACATGTTTTATTTTTTTTGCCATATGTGGATTTTTTTTTTTTATAAACACAAATGGCCATTTCCCATACACAGCTACTGCGCCTATTTAAATGAGAAAAAAGCCCCTTTTCTCATTTAAATATAGTGGAAATCCCCATCCCACTAGCACAGAGCGGACGGATGCGGACACAGGCGGATGGGCCTATCTTTCGGTGCTCGCTCCCGCTCTGGGCATGTGCAGTGCTCATTAAGGCTGCGCTTACGTCTGAAAAACAGGCTCTGATCAGCCCCATTGAGAACACGGTGACATCAACAACTCCATGGTATGGAGGAAGTCTGGGTGATTAAATGTCCAAAGTTTTACTAAATTGCACTGATGTTGTGGTTAAATCATGGGTAACACAGGTGTTCACATAATACATACGTATAAGTGCATGCTAATAACAGTCTAATAACATAATTACCCATTACCAGATTTATTTATTCAATTTGACGACACGTGTGAATTGAGATTACTGAGTTAATTGAACACAGGTGTCAGCTACAAGGTCATTTTCTTGGTTTCATGACAATTTAATAATATAAATCATCAGGTTATTCTGGATTAAAATGTATTTAGGGCAGATGTTTTTCAACTAATAACATGTACTGAACCCACAACATTTTTCCCTTTTATCTTGATAGAAAATTATTTTCTTCTTAAACTCAAATGATTAAATAACAGCTCTTTATTTACATCTTAGAATGATTTCTAAAACAAGTAATACTGTCATAGATGTTTGCACCTATTAAACTAATAAAATAGGAAGATTCGGATAGACTTAAAAACTAATAACTAATGACATAGCAAGCCATAAATTTATGGAATCCACAATTCCCCCCCTCAATATTCAAACATTGAGTACATAAAAAAAAGTCAAATTTGTAAAATATATGCATTTGCAAAACATTTCAGAAGATTTTGGCTTAGCTGTTGTGATTTATCAGAATAAATGACTGTAATTTAAAAAAATTATTAGCAAACACTTCCATTAATGTTATTATAATATACACAGTATTATTTAAGTATTAGCGATTCCATTTTAAAGACGTTTTAGCAAAGAAACATAGATTTTGAAAACAGGTAAGAGACGATGGGAAAGTTTAATTTTTTCTAAACACATAACAGCCCTAGACATTTTTTATCCTCAAATTTATTTAACATCATAAAATTAATTCACATATTAACACAATTGCTAACAGGAATTTTTTCCCCCTGAAAGTGTGTAAATTCTTTTTTTAATTACTTAATTTTTCTTGTCTCTATGTTTTTTGTTTATTATTTTATTTAGCAATAATTTTTTGTCATTTATCTTTTATATGTGATGAATAGTGTATATACAAATAACTCCCTGATATTTTGTTTTAGATCAAAGCATGGATTAAACTTGGACGTGTTTTATTAAATATGCATTAATAAAATGATAAACAAAAAAAATATTATTTATGAGAAGTACTGATATTTATAAATGAACTTCATGTCGCTTGTAAAAAAAATATATATACTTGGCTTGTGAATTGTAATAACAATAAAAGAAAAAAAAAGTCTTGTGTTCTTCAGCATATTTAATACTTGGTTTATAAATTTTATTATCAATAAAAGAACATCTAAGAATAAATTCAGTTTTGTTCCAAACATTCACATAAGGTCATATGTGCTCTTATGTCTAACTGTGATACAGTCAAATAAATGTTTTTCTTCCATGTATTAATATATTTATATTTATGTGTCTCATGCATTTATGTTCTTTTTCTTTAACTGTATGTATGGAGAGAATTTCCACACTAAGTAATTACTGTGCATATATAATAATCTTTCACAAGATAACTATTTATTATAATGTAAACACAATAGTACCAGAATACAAAAAAAAAACAAGTTTAGTAGAAAATTTTGTTAATATTAGTTTTTATAGTTTTTATGACAGGACTAAAATGATGAGCAATGAGTAATCTGTGCTAAATATCCTGTTATCCTTCACAATGATATATATGTGTGATTGCAGTAATGTGACTATATGAAGCGTGGTAATGGGATCTCTGTCACTTCTGGGGGTCCTGTGATAGGCACATGTACATTCTATTTTGTGGTTAGCAGCTGTCATACTTTGCATTGTGAGATGCTGAATTACAGATCACAGGTATTCTGGCATGAATGCACAATCTATGGCCCGGCATTACAGCTATAGCATATGTATGTTATCATCTAAATCTAAATAGCTATATAATATGCATTTCTAAAACGTATCAGTACTGTGCGAGAGAATTTGTGAATCATCATCTGTTCATCAAAAATAAGATATGTTAAACTCTCTAGGAATAAAATATATCCAGTACATGTGGATTAAACTGTTATCTGGATTAAAATGCTTATTTTTTGGATTTAGCATAGTTAAAGGGAAGTGTTCTGAATTTATATGTGTAGCAGAACCAGCGGAATATTTACATTTACAATAAAAGTGTGATAAAATATATTTATTATCTCTTGTGTATCCCTGGCATTGTTTATAAAAAAAAAACTACACCATAATACCACTATTTTACTATTAAAAAAAGGCACCAAAAACAACCCACAGCAAACAAAATAACTCACAAAGGTCATTTAGAAAAATAAATACATTTATTAGGTAGACTTTGCAGTGTGGAATATAAGAACCCAGGCCTGAATTCTGAGTACCGGACGTATATATACGTCCGGTGTTTAGCGATTTTTACTACTGCGCATTCATAGTAATTTTTTAACTTAATCTACGTATCTTTTTCTTTTACGTAGATTGGGTATATGCGATCTGAAAGACCTCATTTCATAAGAAAAAGATAGATTCCGTAGATTACGGTAAAAAATGACTACGTCTGCGCAGTAGTAAAAATCGCTAAACACCGGACGTATATGTTATGAATACGGGCCCCAAACTTTTTATTCTGTTGCTGTTGCTGTTGCTTTTGGTCTGGATTTGACAAACCTCTTAACCATGGACCTGATTCACACCTAAGCAGCTGCTGCTGCTGCTACTACTTAGGGGCGTATTTTTACGAATATGACTACTGCGCATGCGTACTCGTACTATTGACGACGTAAGCTACGTACCCTTTAGGTACATAGCTTCACTACGTGTGGTCTCTAAAAACCGCACATAGGGCCTGATTAAATTAGAATTGCGGCCTGCGATAGATGAGAAAATGTTCGCCATGCTCATTTTCCCGTCTATTACGGTACCCGATTTTTATACGTACAATTAGCTTCGCACCGCAAAATATGCGGCTGCGAGGCTAATTGAATCAGTGCCATAGTATTTAAAGTAAAAGGAGGCGTCCCCATACAGCCTTCATAGGAACTTAGTTGAAGTGGGAGCGGGTGCTGGTTAGTGACCATGCGTATTTTGACCTGCTTAAGAGGAAAAATACGCACATTTAGTCAAGGTTTCCAATCCACTGTGCATATATTACATTTGTCAGTTGGATTCCAGAAAGGCAACCATCTCATTTTCTTCTTTTACCTATTAGGATTTTATAAAGTATGTCGATTCAGCACATCATTTCCCCTGTGCAGCTGATGCAGAGTTGTACTTATACCTTTTTAAGGACAAAACAGGTGTAAGCATAAACTTGAGCAAAACCATATTGCAATGTAAGGGGTGCAAATGCTTTAATTACATTGCATGCGGGAATCTCCATTCTTAGCTTAACTCTATTTTATAGAATAAACATAAAACTATGCAGTATTTTAGTTCTTTGTGTAAAAGTAAAGTATTTCCCCTGCATGCAAAAAAAAAATTAAATTAATTGACACCCCTTACTTTGAAAAATGGTTTAGCTGAGCTGTACACTTGCATCTAAAAAAAAGGTGGAAGTGCATGTCTGAATCAGTCCCATGGCCCTTACCATTATGTATTAATCCCCAATATTCTATAGGGGCTTATTCAGAGCTGCACTTACACCTTTTTTTTTAGGTGCAATACCATGTTGTACTGCAAGGGGAGGCAAATTTAATTTGTGAAAACAGAATTCAAATGTGAATTTAAATTTGAATTAAAATTTAAGTTTCTTAACTCTATTTTACAGATTAAACATAAAGCTATTTATTTATTAGGTTTTTATATAGTGCTATCAGATTGCATAGTGCTTTACAGAGAATATTTCACATTCACATTAGTCCCTGCCGCTATTGCACTAAGGGCCGTATTGAGAGATCCGTTTTCACGGCGATTTCCGTGCATATTTTTAGATACGTTTCCACTGCGCATGCGTAGTAACTTTATTGTGTAGTTCTCATACATGATTCGCACGTGGGTACATACGTCCGGATCTCCCACTTAAAAATATGCACGTGAGAATTTACATAAAAAAGGGCGGGGGCAATCATTTTAATGCAGGAATGTGGGCGTGACTATCATGATACGTACGGGTATGCACACGGAAAGATAAAGGTGGTTTATGGAAGTGTACGAGAGCACAGATTACCGAGGGGAGTGACTGGGGTTTTGGTGGGTGTTCCTTGCTACATGTGTGCCTTTATTTGCGATCACGTTCAAATGGATCTCTGAATACGGCCCTAAATTTTAAGATCCCTAACACAGACATACACACAAAGTAGGGTTAATTCATTTAGCAGTCAATTAACCTACCAGCATGTTTTTGGAGTGTGGGATGAAACCCACACAGACACAGGGAGAACTTGTATGTTCTCCACACAGATAAGGCCTAGTCTAGGAATCAAACTCGTGACCCCAGTGCTGTGAGACACAAGTGCTTCTTACTGAGCCACCATGCTACCCAGTGAGTTCTGTGTGCAAAAGTAAAGTATTTTTCTGCATGCAAAAGATATTATTACTTACTTTCTTCAAAATGATTTAGCCGAAATGTAGACTTGGACCTTTTTTACCCTTACTCCCAAACTCAGGATCAGCCCCATAGGCTGTAAGCTTTCGGCCAGGGTCCTCTTACCCATCCAGTCTGACTGTTACCCCCCCAGTCTTGTTATAATGATTTTTAAAATAGTAGAGCGACATCTGATGTTGAACCTGTCAATGAATGAATAAATAAATAGATTAACACTGAAAGTTTATACTGTGCCGAGGTACACAGGGCAGCAGACAGGTTCAGAGCCACTGATTAAATGATTTCAAGGAGGACAAAATGGGGTTGAAGACAGTGAATAAAGGAAGAGGACGCATCTAGTAAAACTTACAATGTAGGGGGAATTGTGAGATAAACAGGATACATTGATACAGAGAGATGAGTCAGTGGAGCACAAAGCAGTATGTATTGGTTAGAAGGACTTACTGAAGAAAACAACTTTAAAAGACTATTTGACATTTGGAAACGAGGTGAAGAGAGAGACAGTGCAATGGAGAAAGTTCCAAGCAGCACAAGAGAAGTCGTGAAGAAGTAACTGTTGAGAGGGGAGATGGTGGTCTTTGGTAAGTAGTGATAATATTGACAGATGAAAGACTGGAATGAGCAGTACAGCACTTCAAATTAAAATTATGGAGACACTAAAATAACGGGCTCTAAATAGTGAATAAGAATGAGTTTAATTGTATCAGTCCACGGACTTCCCATATTCCAACTCTGTCCACTTATTATAAAGTCCTTCCCATTCCTCTGCTTCCAACGTCATGGAAGAAACAGTTCCGATAACTCTGGATGACCATCGACAGGTGGGAATACATTAAATTCTTCGAGAACGTAACGCATAACTATTATTTACATGTTTACCTCGCCAATTTGATGTAACTATGACACCAGAGCTCCCGGATTATTGACATGATTATGTCTTTAGTAATTAATGTCCTGTATACAGGGCGTGTCGTTTAATAGCAAGGTCACCCCGTGACAAACAGACTGTCAGTAGTCAGGGAACACCCCACAGACACCAATGATACCACCAGATGAGAATCCTCCAGTTAATTTGCAAACAGCTTCACCAGAAAGGAATAACTGACATATAATTCATCATTCATTGTGTGTTTTTTATTTATAATATATAATCTGGTTATGACAACACTTGTAACGGTTACTTGGAACTTCCCAACGTCTCTGCTGATAGACGTAGAATATTCATCATTCATAGGATCAGAGGTAAAATTACAGCTGTTTCTATGCTCTTGGACCTTCCACAGATTTATTAATCAGCAATTCTAACGATAAAAAATGATGTATTTATAGTTCAGGGAAGAG
>WWET01006103.1:44525-59406 GCA_011038615.1 Limnodynastes dumerilii
ATTTATTACCAACTAGATCTTGCATCCAAACTCAGGATTATTATTAACCTAATGCTGTCGTTCTCTGTAGTGTCGGGTGGAGGTTGTCGTCTTCATAGCGCAATGAATAAATGCAGAGCATTACTTGCAGAGACCTTATTTATCGTTGCAGAACATCTGCTTGTGACTATAATCTGGAAAATGAAAATAGCCAACGCAGCGATCTGTTTTCCCGTATATCACGGCTTCTTGTGACATTGCGCTCATTATCTACAAGGCCCAGGGGGAGGGAGACTTTTTGGACATCCAGAGGGACATTAATGTGACATGTGAGACTGAGCTGGCAGTTTCAGTAAATCTCTGATCTCTGGGCCTGTCACCCGCCTCTGTTTAGGTGCCTAGACCCAGGGAGGTAATGCGGCAAATTGGAATCATTAACGCTGTGAGTGGCAGGCGAGCTTGGCAGCAGGAGGCGATGTGGATGCAGGAACGCTGAGCTGGCATCTGTCAGGAGATCAAGAAAACACGTCCAAAGACAAAGAGAACACGACACTGCAACGGGGGAATCACATGGCTTAACACATCTCCTTACAGACCGGCGTTAGGGAGACTGGAAGGTGACCCTGATTACCGGAAGCCTATCGGTGCAAGACGTGCGATTAGCAGAATGATCGCACTGATCACTAAACATAATTCTCTAAGACATTCATTCATATAAAATGATCAATAGCTATGATCTTATAAGTCATTAATACATTTATACAAATACAAACCCTTCTGCTTATAAGATACAGGAGCAAGACACCGTATAGACAGACTCCTCGGGGTAATCTGCTGCGTAACAGGGGCATCCAAAGGGTTTGTGGACAATAAATCTGCTTATTCAGGTATGGTCAGCGAGTCAGGAGCATGGCGCCCCCTAGCTATAACAATGTAATTGCCCTGGATTTATCTCCAATTGTTCCTGAAGTATTTGCAGAAAGAACAAAACAAAGTCTACAAATAAGAATACAACGCTCAGAATTACTACAAGTCCCAGAATGCTCTGCAAGATACCAGCTATGGAGGGAGAATGCATTATGCGAAAGAGAGTGAGTGTGTATATCAGAGAGTGAGTGAGTGTGTGTATATGTATCAGAAAGAGAGTGAGTGTGTGTATATCAGTGAGTGATTATATCGGGGATTGAGTGAGTGAGAGTATCAGAGAGTGTGTGTGTGTGTGTGTGTATGTGTATCAGAGAGTGAGTGTTTATGTATCAGAAAGTAAGTGTGTGTGTGTGTGTATGTATGAGAGAGTGTATGTGTGTGTGTGTGTGTATATATATTAGAGTGTGTGAGTGTATGTATGTATATTAGAGTGTGTGAGTGAGTGTGTGTGTGTGTGTGTGTGTGTGTGTGTTTGTGTGAGTGAGTGAGTGAGTGTGTATAATAGTGTGTAAGTGTGTGAGAGTGTGTGAATGTGTGTGTGTTGTATATGAGAGTGTGTGAGTGAGTGTGTGTGTGTGTGTGTGTGTGTGTGTGTTTGTGTGAGTGAGTGAGTGAGTGTGTATAATAGTGTGTAAGTGTGTGAGAGTGTGTGAATGTGTGTGTGTGTGTGTGTGTATGTGAGATAGAGTGAGTGTGTGTGTGTGTGTGTGTGTGAGAGTGTGTGAATGTGTGTGTGTGTGTTAGATTTCTCTGAGTAATTTAATTTAGCGATACAGATAAATAGTAAAATCATTGTTACAGTTCAAGTAAAGGTCAACCAACTAAAATAATCAATACATCCAAAGTACACAAGAACTAATATGAGCGCTCTGGTGAATTCTCAGGCTTACACTCTCCCCCTGCAATTGCACAGGTGATGAAAATCACAGGACAAGGTTTCAGGTGTCCTGGGATGGTTTGAAACCAGCGTCCTGAGAGTCATGACATCATCAGGCGACAGAAACATCTGCTCGGCAAGAAGGGAAAAGGAACACCTGCAAACACAGATCTTTCTACACTGCACAAGCTCCATGCCAAAGGCAATACAAACACACACATTCCAGGCTGACAGGTAAACCACCTCTTGTTAATATTATTATTAGATGGAATAAAAGAAACATTGTAGTTTCAGCACAGAAACGTGCATCCTATGGACAGCTAAAGATAAATAATTCTAGATAACGCCGTGCTGGTGTGTGCTCCAATCACAGTGCTTCCAGTCATGCGGAGGTATAATTCAGCCAATCGCTTCATTATAAGACATTATAAGACAGGACTCTTTGCTGCTGACAAAACAATGTTTTTCTAGAATGAGATCCAATGTGTTGGATCGATTCCAAATTCAAAGATTACCCAAGATCGAATGATGGAGACACAGAGAATGTGACTCTACAGATGTGGCTTCTATTCACTATATTCATACTGGATCTGGTCCAGGGCCGACCCCAGATATAGGCAGTATAGACAAGTTGCCTATAGCGGCATCTCGTCAGGGGTGTGGGTCCCTGTCGAGAACAGTACTATTTAGAAAGGGTGTTCTCACACTGCCTGGGAAAACGATTGCTTCTGCATCAAACACGGTGCTCTGAAAGGTAAGTAAGGATTCTATCATCAACCCTCTCACTAATCTTTACCCTATCCCTCCCCTTCTATTACCCTAACTCTCCCTTCCCCGCAGCCTGACCCTAACTCTCCCTTCCCCGCAGCCTGACCCTAACTCTCCCTTCCCCACAGCCTGACCCTGCAGGGGTGGAACTACCATTGGTGCAACAGGTGCAATGGTACCGGGGCCCATGCTGATGGAATGGCCGACAGCCGTCATCACTGCACCGCCAAAACTCCCCACTGGGATGTCAGGGTCACCAGGGCCCACAACTCGCCTCTGAAACCCAGCACATGTGTAGCAGCTCTTCTCCCCTGTAAAGCAGAGCGGTGACAATCTTCAGTCAGCTGCCTGCCAGGCACCAGTTTACCTTCACTGTGACCCTCTAATAGCAGAGTTGATTTTCTGCTTGGGGGCACCAACCAAATCTTGCGTAGGGCACCAAATTGGCAAGGGCCGACCATGATCTGATCCAGAGCTGCACTTTTTTTTTCATACAGAAGCGCAGTGAGAAACCGTTCTACGCATGGTTTTAAATTAGAAAGGTGAATTAAACCATAAATAAATTTTTTTAAACTTTTTTTTTTAACATAAAATATTCAGATTTTAAATAATTTTTAAAGCTCAATAAGCAGCTTTATCTAGTCAGGCGTAATGAGTGTATTTTTATAAAAAAAAATATTGGTTTACGTGGGACTCGATGCTTATAGCTTCAGAGAGGTTAGTAACCTCTCCTGGGACTTAGAAGAGAGGGTTAGGGTCAGGCTGGGGGGAGGGGGTCTTAGGGTTAGGCTTTAGAGATGGGAGGGTTAAGGTCAGGCAAGGAAGAAGGGAGGGTTAGGGCAATGGAAGGGGAGGGTTAGGGTTAGAATTAGGGAAACAGTTGGGGTAGTTTTTCCTCTTACCTATCGGAGCACCGCGTTTGGTGCTCCGGTGATATATTTGCTATGCCTCATCGAGAACGGCCCTATTGAAATAGAGTCATTCGCAATGGAGACCCACACTCATAGGGTCTAGAGTCAGTATAGTTTTAAATAAACAACGGGCATACTGGATGGGCCATGTGGCTCTTATCTGTCGTCACTTTCTATGTTTCTATGTCTAAACAGCCAGGGCCGTCGTCACATATTTTGAGGGCAGGGACCTATTTGTGATGCCCCGTCCCCTATGTGACATGGTGACGGGTCATCACGGACCTGCATTAACAGCGGGCCCTTCCCTGCATATTGTACAGCTAATGTGCAGCTTTGAGCAGCAAGCAAATAATGGCAGTAAGATACCGCCGAGTATTGGAGGGTCCCATCAGCTCCGGGCCTAGGACACTAGCCCCGACTATCCCCTCCCTGCTAGTGGCCCTGCACACAGCAATGAATCAAACCGAACAAACTGAACCAGACGCACTCCTCCAAACCATCGGCACTGTACCTCACCTAGGTGCCAAAGCCATCCGCGATGACGAGCATCAATACAGGCTGGACAAATGCAACAGCTGAGACTCAAACTGGACAAATGCAACAGCCAAGACTCCAACTGGACAAATGGAACAGCCGAGACTCCAACTGGACAAATGCAACAGCTGAGACTCCAACTGGACAAATACAACAGCCGAGACTCCAACTGGACAAATGCAACAGCCGAGACTCCAACTGGACAAATACAACAGCCGAGACTCCAGCTAGACAAATACAACAACCGAGGCTCCAACTGGACAAATACAACAGCCGAGACTCCAACTGGACAAATACAACATTACCAATTGTGCCTCATCAGACTCACCACCGACTGTGCCGACATTACCATAATGATCATCAGACCTGCCTTCCGCCAATCCAAGAAAGCCAAAGGAAGCTATTAAACAACAAGTCAGGAGGGAAAGAAGGGTGGGGGAAAATAGGGGAACTTCCTGTTTGATCAACTTTACAAAGACTCCCCAGATCAGAAACACCTCCCAGACTCCTTAACTTAACCAATAACCAGCCATGAAAGGTGGGTTTACCGAGGCCAACCACACACTGGGAGTTTAACTGTCCTTGCATTAAATTCTTAACTCTCCATAATAGAGCTTTATATTCCTCCCAAACACTACTTCATATACCCATATAATTGGGTTCTATATTCACCCCATAATATTGCTCTTTATTCCTCCTTAATTATCTCTGATAATAGAGCTTTATATCATATATAGATCTATTGTGGGGTTATTTAGAATACAGTTAATGAGAAATAAATGGCTTTATTGCAAGTTATACATTCAACATGTTCCATAACAAATCTTTTTATTACTGTTTGTTTGTGCTCAAAATATACCCTATAATACCCCTCTATATCACATAGAGCACTATAATAGAGGGAGAGGGGTATAAAGGCAAATAAAGCTATTCATAGTCACTACTCTACAATTTAGACAACATCCCAGTTTCACTATAAAATTCCTACTGAATCCAAGTGACTGCCATACAATACACACTTTATTCTAGTCACCACTATACAAAACAGACTGCTTCCTGGTGACTGCCATACAATACATGCTTTATTCTAGTCATCACTATACAAAACAGACTGCTTCCTGGTGACTGCCATACAATACATGCTTTATTCTAGTCATCACTACACAAAGCAGACTGCATCCTAGTGACCTCCATACAATGCATGCTTTATTCTAGTCACTACCATACAAAGCAGACTGCATCCTAGTGACTGCCATACAATACATGCTTTGTGGTATTGAGGGAAAAAATATGCCTTTTTGCAGATGACACCAAGATATGTAACCGGGTAGACACGCCAGGTGGGGTACAGAAAATGAGGGATGATCTAGGTAGACTGGAGGAATGGTCAAGAGTGTGGCAACTGCAGTTTAATGCCAAAAAATGCAAAATCATGCACTTGGAGCACAAAAACCCAAAGGCTCAATATTTCCTTAATGGCATTACATTAGAATCTACTGAGGAGGAAAGGGATCTAGGAGTCATTATTTCCAGTGACTTAAAGGTAGCCATTCAATGTAACAAAGCAATAAGAAAGGCAAGTCAGATGCTTGGTTGCATAGGGAGAGGAATTAGTAGCAGAAAGAGAGAAGTAGTGATGCCCCTTTATAAATCATTGGTACGCCCTTCACCTAGAATACTGTGTTCAGTTCTGGAGGTCATATCTCCAGAAAGACATAAATACATTAGAGACTGTGCAAAGAAGAGCAACTAAAATGGTCCATGGCCTTTGTAACAAATCATACCAAGAAAGGCTAGAGGAACTAAACATGTATAGCTTGGAGCAGAGAAGGGAGAGAGGGGACATGATAGCAGCTTTCAAATACATCAAGGGTTGTGACCAACTAGTGGAGGGTACAATTTTTCAAAAGAAAAGGTGTAATAGAACACGAGGGCATGAATATATACTGGAGGGTGGTAGATTCAAAGGAAATGTGCGGAAAAATTACTTCACTGAAAGAATTATAGATAAGTGGAATATTCTCCCATCTGAGGTGGTTGAGGCTAATACAGTAGAACAATTTAAACATGCTTGGGATAAATATATCCTAAATTGTAAACCAAATTGAGGGTAAATAGGGTCTAGGGTCAGTTTAGTTTTGAATAAATAAATGGGCAGATGGACCATGTGGCTCTTATCTGCCATCACTTTCTATGTTTCTATGTTTTTATGTTTATTCTAGTCACCACTACACAAAGCAGACTGCATCCTAGTGACTGCCATACAATACATGCTTTATTCTAGTCCCCACTATAGAAAACAGACTGCATGCTAGGGACTGCCATACAATACACACTTTTCCTTTATGTCCACCATACAATACACACTGCATAGTAGAGACCGTCACACAATACAGACTGGGCCGGATCCAAACCCCACAGGCTTAACGTACATGGTCACTAGTCAGAACCACTCCCCTCTTTCGGTAGTAGTTCTGGACACGTAAGTACCTTAAGTTTTATGCAATGATCTGCGTCTTTCCAGACACTGATCAATGTGTAACTGGTGGCCACCGCTAACGACCATTAATATGCATGCCTATCCCCACCTGAATGGTTGACCCCTTCATTGTAACTTATAATGTACGAAACTGAGTTCCGTACGTTAGAAGATATGCTTGTTGCATGCGCCGATGCTACTTGTCAGGGGACTTACTATAAAGACATTTAAGTTACACATACAGGTCCGGATTCACAGTTACTTAGTTTTCGTCTTACGTATGTTGTTTTAAGAATTGAGCTACTACGCATGCCTAGTACCTTATTTATGCAATCTACGTACCATTTCTGTACATGTAAATGGAGACACCTGTGAACCATTATAATGGCTTCAGCTACAAATGTTACAAATATGTGTTACTTCATCACCTG
Organism: Limnodynastes dumerilii; assembly: GCA_011038615.1. Taxonomy (NCBI): domain Eukaryota; kingdom Metazoa; phylum Chordata; class Amphibia; order Anura; family Limnodynastidae; genus Limnodynastes; species Limnodynastes dumerilii. The sequence goes on from WWET01006103.1 coordinate 51,432, forward strand.
CCGAAAAATCCCGGATGGTCAGAAATCAAGTGGAAACGGCAAATATACAAGTGGTGAGAATAACATACGGCTCCTGCACAGTAATGAGGTGCTTCATAATACCCCAACCATATCAAAACAATGGAGGAAATACTCGCTCAGTGACTGCCTCTCATTATGCGGAACTGCTGGAAATTCCTAATCTGTTTTGCAGGAGAATAACAACTTGTTACAAATAACGTTTCCGATGAATAATGTACAGAAGTCGTGGTCTGTTTCCTCCCTGCACCAAGTAGTTTCATCAACTTAACCCATAAACTACCAACGACTGACTTTCCGTTCCCAACATGCACTCAAATATAGACACAGACAACTTTTTGGCTTTATAAAGGGAGCATAGATGTATTGAATATTATTAAATAATGCGCATTATGAATTTGAAAGGTGGCGCTGATAGAAGGTGGGGAGTCAGCCAAGTGCAATGGTAACCACAAAGAGGTCAGGAATCGCCTGACCATGGCGCTCTGGAAGGTAATGGTCAATGCGCTCTCCTTTCATAGTGCCCACCCTGGTATAACCGGGAAGGCAAACCGGGAGCCAGCCACTGCGCATAGCTTCCTGCTTCAGCTCATAGGGTGCGTCTAACCTGTACCATACCTTATCACCCTACCGAGAGCCAGATATTTTGCTTACAACCCCATCGCTATGGCCAACCTATGCACCATCTGAAAATAACATGACCTGTTAGTAAATACAACTAAAGGGAGGGAGGGAGAGATTCCTAGCAAAAAGGCTGGACTCCATGTGACCTGCCCTAATATACCCCCTAAACTCCTTCTCTTACCCTCCCCTTCACCCTGGTAATCCTCCCCTGATTGGCCTAATGTTTTAACCACTGTCTGCCTGTGGTAATGACAGCAGCCGGGTGTTTATCATCTTTCATGCATTTGGCATTCACTTTCTTACTTGCCTGGAAGACTCCTGAAATTTAGGAAGCTTTTGCCATAGCAGCCCTCCTGCATTTGACCTACAGTGAGGCTTAATGATATGAATGGTGTCAGCTAGCACCAAACCCCCCTCCTTTCCTTCTCCTACAATGCTGTTATTCATAGCTTTGTGAAGCAGTAGGGGAGGAGCATAATGCAAATGGTGTCTCCGCCCCTTGCTCAGTGAGGGGTGGGTTTCATTCATTCATTCAGCTCCTGCAAATTGGTTCTCTCCTCTACGATCTCCTGGTTGACAGGTATCATGCATTCCTTGCACTATACAATTTATCCTGGGGAAAGACATAAATACATGTAAACATATCTTTCATTAGCCTTTTACTATGGGAATGTGGAGGTTATTTCTGTCATATTTTATCCTGGGGCAGAATCTCAACTCGGCAGGAACATTTTATGTAAACAAAGCATGTGAGGCAGTGTGACTAGGATAATGCAACCCGATATACTGAATTCATTTGCCAGTCCTCCCAGAGAAATCCATGGTTCAGGTTAATTTCCTGGTGGTATATTTACAAAAGTCGATTTGATCCAAATCGACCAAACTCCTGGGACTTTGCAGACGATTTTGCAATAGCCGTATTCACTAAAGGCAAAGTCCCGGGACTTGAGCCTTTGTCCAAATCGTCAAGGCAAACATCGCTGGACAGAAATCGTCCAGATGTTTGCCATATAACATATACAAACCGTCGTATTCACTAAAGGCGATTTGTCTAACTCAGCTTTAGTGCGATGGCAAATTGCTGAAAATAAATTCGCCTGCTGTGTGGGGCGCTTTCAATGAAAGCGTCTCACACATAACCTGAAAAACACGTCAATCTATTTGACATGTGTTTCTCTGTGTGCAAAAGCCAAGTGCAGCATGCTTGAAAGCCTTAGCCATGCTACGCTGATAGAACTACAAGGCTCAGCATTGCGTAGCCTTGTAGTAATATCAGTGTCAGCATGGTAAGACTTCTAAACATTCTGCGCTGTGTGTGGTGCATGAAAAAAAAACCAGTGTGCACAAAACATACAGTAATACATTAATATACATGTGTATGTAAAATAAAAATTTACACTGCCTAATAAAGCCCCCTAATGTGTGAACTTACCTCCGGTTGCCACCATGTTTTATAATAAATGTGTATTAATGTAGTGTGTGTTGTAGGTATTAAATAACATTTTTCACTCACCATTTTTCTGTCATCATTCTTGGGACGAGTTGCTTGGAGTTTCTTTCTTCTTGGCAGGGAATCTTCTCCAGTTGCTTGTAGAATCTTCTCCGGTTGATAGAAGATGCAGCTCCGGTCCACTCTTCAGCTCTTCGGCCTCTTCCGGCACTTCCTCTTCTTCCGCGTCGCTCCTACTGACCATTCGGTCACTAGGGGACAGCCTTTTATAGTAATAATGACGTAAGTTACATTAGGGGGCTCTAGTGAGCGCTCTAGTGTTTCTGACGTCATCATTACTATAAAAGGCTGCCCTCTAGTGACCGAATGGTCATTAGAGTCGAACCTTAACACTCTATGTCCCACAATCTAACCCTAAGCTTCTGCTTCATGCAGCCTAACCTTAACCCTCCTTGTGCCACAGCTTAACCCTAACCTTTCCATTCTATGAGCCTAACCCAAACCTTACCCAGTCCGTTGTAGCCCGTCCCTGTAACCCGCCATAGCTTGCCACAGCATGGTTCCCTGTTGGGGACAGATACATTGTCAAATTAGGGCCCATTCCCAATAAAAATATTTGAATCCACACAATTTCGGCTCTGATGCAGCAGGTTAAGCTGTTGGCTGTATCCCTGTCAAAATGCAGCTCATCGGACCAGCTACGGCATCCCATCTCTACCTACCGCCATTCTCTGCACTCTTCATGCCGTAAAGCAACCTTACCTCTCCCTTTCTACCTGGCGTTTCCCCCTGACACTACTTTGCCTCTCGGCTTTACTTCCTTATGCTGTATTTTCCACCTCTTCTATTTTATCTTACTAAATTAGAAATTTCTACTTCTACTTTGTTACTCAATTTATATTGTACCTTGTTGTTATTTGTGTGCCTTGTAAATATCTAATATAAATGCTATGATATACTATATGGATCTGCAAATGCCTTTTTTGACGTAGTTAACGTAGCGTAAAAGTGTGCCTTGTGAATCACACTTGGGTACATACGTCCGGATATGCGACAGCAAAATATGTACGTGAAAATTTAAATAAAAATGGGCGGAGGAAGGCATTTAAATGAAGGTATGTGGGCGTGACTAACATGAATCGCACGTTCGGAGGACACATAAGCACGCCACTGCTCACGGAAAGTTACAAGTGGTCTACGGAGGCGGAAGTCACCGTCAGCGCGGCCGAGAGAGGGGAGTGTCATGGGTGCGAGGGGGTGTGGCCTGCGTATAATTGCGTACCTTCAAGGAAACGGTTCTCTGATTACGGCCCTTCATCTTCAGAAAGACCCATCGCTCCTGCCACAGAACTACTGCAGCGATCGGAGAGGTTAGTAACACTCTCTGGGGAGTCATAGGGATAGGTTGCGGGGGATGGCAGTCTTAGGGTTAGGATATAGAAAAGGGAGGGTTAGGGTAATGGAAGGGGAGGGTTCGGGTAAGGATTAGGGTAAGGGTTGGGGTTAAATTCATACTCACCATTTGCAGCAGAGCCTTCTGTCATCTGTGGATCGACTGCTTCTCCTCTGCGAGGCAATCAAAAATGGCCGCCCGGAGCGGCGCCCTCTACGGGTTAGGGTAATAGAAGGGGAGGGTTCGGGTAAGGATTAGGGTAAGGGTTGGGGTTAAATTCATACTCATCATTTGCAGCAGCGCCTTCTGTCATCTGTGGATCGACTGCTTCTCCTCTGCGAGGCAATCAAAAATGGCTGTCCGGAGCGGCGACCTATACCCCTTATAACACATAATAATAATAATAATAATAATAATAATACGGTCCATACATATACAAGGAACAAAGACGATGCTACATTGACAAACTGGTCTGAGTGGCTTATAGCAGCTACTTTATCAATGTGTATCTCCAATAAACAAATAAAAAATCACCCCCCCCCCACATTTCATTTGACCTCTTATTTATTTATTTTTTTGAACCATTTGTACTTTTCTGTTTTCTATCAGACCTAATCCCGCTCTAATACTGCAAGTCTTCTATGTTGAGCTATCATTACATTTGGATACACGACAAGATGGAGAGATTGAATGAGAAGAATGCAGTAATACCGATCACCCCGACTGCCTGCTCCAATTCCTATGATTCACCACATTTGTTTGAACTGTTCAATTTCAAATAAATATTGCAGCAACTCTCCAAATTCTACAGGAGATTCTGGGGAAACTTTGGGTTGAAAATATAATTAAAATTCCAGAAAAGCAATATTAGGTTACACGCCAATGTTTAACAATATCAAACAGTGACTAGCTCGGGACATAGGAGGCTGATAGTTCCGCCAGCGCGGTGTCCTGTTACATCAGGGCAGGAAAAGGCATGATCTAAGGCCCATATGTGCTCATTGTCAATATCGCTCTTTAGTGCATTTGACAAGTCCTTGGCTCTTGAACTCAGAAAGCGCCCACTAGTGGTGATCGTCTCCCTGTGAATGATCTGGCTGCACATTCTCCAGACCACACTTTTCAAACGTTCTGGCAATAATGAGCTGTGCTACTGTATAATGTGTATATATAAATATATATATTTATTTGTATTATATTTGCTATAATTGAGACCCTGAGCACAAAAGTGCAAGACGTTAGTACAGTTATGGGTACAAAGGGTGTAGTTTACAGCTCTGATGTTCTGGCTTTCGACAGATCACTTTGCTGCAATAAAGCGCTGACGGACATCAGTTTTCGTCAGATTCCGTCAAGACAGCATCGTTACTGAGTCCAATGGTGACAGGTAAGTTTCCTTATTCCTATTTCTAACCATTCCCTTCCCGCAACCTAATCTTAACCTTCCCCTAACCATTACCTTATTCCTCCCTAACTATCCGTATCTTGAAGCCTTACCTTAACCATCCCCTCTCTGCAGCCTAACCCTAACTATCCAAACCAATGGGTTAGTTTTGCCGCTGAGAACGGCCCTGTTTCAAAAGGGCTGTTTCCGACACTTTCCGTGCATATCATTGGGCCGGATCCAGACCTACGTTCCCTTTATGTTTCAACGTGTACTGTATTTACGCTATCCTAATTACTATGCACTCCCCCAGGCACTTCCCTCGCTTGTACGTACTTGCGCTTTCTAAACCCTAAGAAAAAAAGGAATATTGAGGTAGGATTTGCATAAAAATAACACCACAGTATAAAAAATCGACCAAATTTATTAAAACATACATATATAAAAAAAAGTTAACGCTCAGCTAACACACATGCACAGCAAAATTACAGCACAACTAATTACCAAATAGTCTATCCTGCAGGATAGATGGTAAATGGAAATGTTCTATACAATATAGGGTAAAGAGTGCACTCTAAAAGTTCAGTATGTTGGTTGAAAGGTTGGTGCTTTGTTATTAAGAATAACGGATAATAAGATGGAACAAGGAAACAAATATCTCGGAATTGGTTATATAGCCGCACTGATTTAGAAACAGATTTGGTGAACATAAACAATGTAGCAGAGTAATGCCTCTCAGTTCAAGACTCCGTTAATGTGACAGCCTTTTAAAGAATGCAGATGGTTATGAATGGGGAGTAGCACTCTCCACGGTATCCGTTAGTTATCTGCAGACATAGGGTAGATGGTAGAATAACTGACGGGTCTCAAGGGAGACGAGCACTCACGTATCGCCGGCCCTTCTGGGTTCCGTCATACTCCGGGCGAGCAGCACGCTCCCCGCTATAGCCGTGCAGCTTAAGGTAGTCAGTAGTGCTCCGCCTCTCGTTAGAACTGTAGTCGCGGCTGGAGGTATTGGGACTCAGCTGGCTGTCAAATCTCCCGGCTGTGAGGCATAAAACTTGCTCCGGCTCCCAAATTCATAAGTGTCCAAATCACCAACAATCGGACACTAGAGAAGATCCTACTGATGAAACCGCGTGTCACCACGGAGAAACGCGTCTAGTCGGACGCCACTAAGCCTTTTTGCACAGCATTGCGAATTGTTACATCTTCTCTAGTGTCCGATTGTTGGTGATTGGGACACTTATGAATTTGGGAACCGGAGCAAGTTTTATGCATTGTATTTTTAGAGACGTCTGAATACGGCCCAATGTTTCTCTGGATCCCTGGTATTTTCTTCAATTGCTTAGAAAATAAACAGCTCTTGTTTTTTTCAGGGATTGGACCCCTGTTTTAACAGCTGTGTTTTGTGATTGAGAGAAGTGCTGGTGATTAAATTCCTTTTTATTTTCATTAATTGGAGACATAGGGCCTGATCCAGAGCTACGAAATTGGCCGAATTCGAGCGAGCATACGACCGTTTTTTGCGTATTTTCGTACGAAAATTCGCACTGCGCGTGCCCAGTATGACGGCCTCCGGTCGGCTGGACGACATGAGCGTATAGCGGTCGTATTGTGAGTGAAATGTTCGCTCGAGGGGCGTGCGTTCAGTACGACGGTCGCCTGGGCGCTCGTTTTACTACACGGAGGCGGGGATAGCCATTTAAATTGTACAGTATGGGCATGCTAAGCCCATACGCTTTGCGTAATATGTGCGAAAATTCGTCCGGACGACGGTAGTACCTTGTGTAGGGTATAGCCGCCGTAAGCAGGTACTTTACAATGGGAGTGTTAGGGGCGTGTATGTTTATTCGCACGGGCGAACGTACGCATTCGCCCGTCGGACGGCAATTTCGTAGCTCTGGATCAAGCCCATAGAGCCGTATGCAGAGCTTTCCGATATGTTCTACTGCACATTTGCAGTAATTCTGTAAGTAATCTACGTTACTTGTCTGCATACAGCCCATAAGCACTTTCATGTAGATTAGATCTTATTAGTAAATTGATTATAAAAGTAGTATGGATCCCTGGTGGAAATAACACAATGATAGATATCACCTAATAATTCTAATGCCTTTCATATATTGTGCCTCTTTTTGGTTGATGATAATAAAAAAAGGAGTGTGGGTCCCCGCTGCAAATGGCCCTATTTGGATAGGGCCGTTTGTTTTTAGCCAGTTCTGAACTGGCTGGGATATTGATTGCTTATGCCTCGATGAGGTAAAGCAATCGATCCCTGGAGCACAAACCACGGTGCTCCGAAAGGTAAGCAACCCCACTCCCTAACCTAATCCTAAGTCTCCCCCACACAGCCTAACCCTAAATCCTTCCCCCCGCAGCCTAACCCTTAGTCCTCCCCGCAGCCTATCCCTAAGTCCTTCCCCCCGCAGCCTAACCCTAAGTCCCCGGCAGTGGAGCTTCCTAAAATGAATGGGTGAAAAGCAAATTTCTTCTGTTCCTAATTTGCAATGAGAGGCACCGGAGTGTGGACACACAATGTAAAAAAAGGGAGTACTGAAGGAAAAGGGGCTAATAATATAATGTATAGTGAGGGAAAAATATAAACAAGTCATATAAACAATAAAAAAAATGTAAAAATTGAAATAGAAATTAAAATGTAAAATAAAATAGAACATATCTATCATGTTAAGACCCGCTTAATTAATTATAAGAATTGGGCTTGATTAGTGTGTTATTTACTAATCCATTTAATTTCTACAATTACTAATTTGTTTCCTATATTTTTATTCCTCCAATTATTAGTCATTAGCAGAATACTACCCACAAATGTATTCAATCTGGATAGCAGTTTTAGCATAATATAAAATGGTCTGGAATGGAATGTGTATAAATTTATCTTCTTGTATTACTGGTATGTTTGTAATGGGTGAGTATCCCAGCGGCCTGCAAGTCAAACAAAACAGACCCAGACCCAGCCCCACCCCCGAGGTTCCTACCCAATGAAGGAAAGGCGTCCCTTCCCCCAGGTGCGAAGTTCTTTAATGCTGCAGGAAGTATTATTATTATTATTATTATTATTATTATTATTATTAACATTTATTTA
>WWET01006103.1:60113-70132 GCA_011038615.1 Limnodynastes dumerilii
ACGTGGAAAAGAGGTGGCAGGGGCTAGACGATTGGGAGAGGATGAGGAACTTAAAGAAGGATTGCTTGGCAAGGGCAAGTGCAAAGCTAAAAGAGGAGAGTATGAACTTGAAGTGGAGAAAGTGTGCAAGGGAACGTGACTTCCTCCAGAGACGCTCTGCAGTACAGGAGCATTTCTTTAGGAACCGAGTGAGCAGGGAGTGCCAGGGTTGAGGGTTGTTGTGGCAAAGAGAGACAGAGGAGGGAGGCAGGGCAGGCAGCATCGAAGGCAGAGGAGAGAGCATTGTTGTAGAGAGAAGTGGCTAGATTGGGGCAGGATATGGTGGAAATGGGTGCGAGAAGGGGATCAAAGGAAGAGGTGAAAGCCACAACATCATGGGAATTGAGGTTGTTTCTGGAAAGAATACGTTTGGATGATTGGGAAGGAGAGGAGGAGGAAGAAAGGAATAAGTAGATAAGATGATGATCAGAGAGGGGGAAGGGAGAGATGGAGAAGTCAGACAGGGAGCATGAGCGTGAGAATACGAGGTCAAGGGAGTGGCCCAGGTTGTGGGTAGCTGCTGAAGTCCAATCTGAAACGCCAAGGGAGGAGGAAAGAGAATGAAGTTTTGTTGTGCTGGGGTCTGAGTTGTCAACGGGTATGTTGAAGTCACCTAGGATAAGGGTGGGGAGGTCAGAAGACAAAAAGTGGGGGAACCAGGCTCCAAAGTTATCAATGAATTTGGAGAGGGGACCAGGGGGGCAGTAGACAACAGCAACACAGAGATGGAAGGGGTGGTAGATGCGAATGTAGTGGACCTCAAAGCAGATGAAAGTGAGAAAGGGTTCAGGGGGTATGATGGTAAATGTGCAGAAAGGGGAGAGGAGGATGCCCACACCACCGCCAGGGCATTTGCCAGGCCTAGTGGTGTGGTAGAAGGAGAGACCGCCAAAGGAAAGGGAAGCAGGCAAAGTAGTATCAGAGGTTGAGAGCCAGGTTTCAGTGATGGTGATAAGGTTGCAGGAGTTAGAAATGAAGAGGTCATAGATGGCAGGGAGCTTGTTGCAAATGGATCTGGCATTCCGGAGAGCGCAGGAGAATGGGAGAGAGGGAATAGGAGTGATGTGGATTAGATTGGAGGGGTTGCAGGAGTGAGGTAAGGCACGGCGGAGGGAAGTGGTATGTGGACAGGGGTAAGGGTGGGTATGGGAAGGGAAGTCTGATGGAGGAGTGGGAGAGGGTGTGGGGTGAGAAAGATGGGTGGGGAGGTAAAAGGTGGGAGAGAGGAGTGAGCAGGACAGAGAGACAAGGGCCATGAGAGTATGAAGGAGTCAAAAAGAAGTGATAAAGGCAGGAATAACTGAAGTGCGGTTCTGAAGAAGTGTGAAAAAATATTTAAAAAAGCATGAATAGCAAATAAAAAATATTAGGGCAGATCAATTAAGTGCAGGTTAATAGAAGTCCCAAGCAGACACCAGAAGCAGCATCAGAGTGGTTTCATCTTGCCATGCGCTGGAAAGGATTTCCAGAAGGAGTATCCATGCAATGCAGTTGTTGCAGTACGAAAGTTAAATACCTCATTGCTTGCTTTGTAAAAGGTAATGTCTGGTAGGGTAATAATCTCAATTCAAATACCACTTAAAATGATTCCCTTTAAATTTATTCACTAATGCAGCCAAACGGTCTTGCAGCCTACACTACACAAAGTACATACAGTACAACAAATAGTAAACACATCAACACTCAGGGATACCTGCAGGACAGAACAGGAAAAGTTATACTATGGGCGAGGTATACATCATAACCGGCCATGGCCTCAGACACCTCTCTTCGCCAATAACTGGTGAACGGAGCAGAACCTCTTGCACACCTAACGGTTCCATCTCTGCACCCGTGGAAGAAGGGAGTCACACAAACTGACAGACAGAGACTAATAATTACTGGGGGATTCTGGTCAACTTGACATGCGATTCTACCTCCTGTTGCCATACCTGCAAAAGACCACTTACCTCTGGGTTATCACCTCCGTTCTTCCACCTCGTGGCCTTCTAACAGCTATTTTAACCAAGGTCAAATGCTAACTTCCTGCCTATACTGCATGTTTATGTGTCTCATGCTGCATCCTTCCTCTCCAGCGCTGCCTCTCTGTCCCACGCCGCCACGCCATCTACCACCGCACCTGTCACATGTTTAGAGTGTTCGATTTTTAAAAGTCTTGAAGTGCACCTGACATCAAACAGTTCACATTTACACTTTATAACATAGACAACAATTTTAGTATTACATGTGATAAAATGGTTCATGAAAAAGACTTTTTTCCATTTTCATAGTCTTGCAACCCATACATAAATCATATATAGAACCTTTTTTCCCGAACCAATCCTCTTCTTATAGGAGGACACTACTTAGTTCATTATTTTTAACATTTTCAGTCCTTTTATATATAATTTGGAGTTTACCTGGTTAAATAAAATATAGCAGTATAATAGTTTTTTGAAAACATTTTTTTTCTACTTTAAATATTGGTTTTAAATTTAGAAAAAAAGACACAATAGCATTTTCCATGGATACCAAATTATTTCAAATGTTGATGATTTGTAATATCTTTTCTGTCCAGTTTCATTTTATTGTGTCTGATCAAACATCTTCACTATATTTCTTTTCAAGAAATTGTCATTGCGTCTTGATATTTGGGAAATACTTTTTTCTGTACAGCTTATCTTAACCTTCTGTATCATCCTAATGGAAAACTATTAACACAAGACATCAAAGTAAATTAAAAACTAGTGCAATCAATAAAAGAAATGTAATCAATTGGTTTCTTGTATGTTTTGGTTTGGAGAGCATTAAAATTGATGTATCTATGATGTTCCAAAAAATGTACCTGGGCTTCACTAATATCAATAGTTATATGAATTAAAAACTATATAGTCTATGATATAAGGTCAGATTGATCCCACCTCTATGTCCCTGCTATTTTTCCAGAAGGATATAAACAAGTTGGCACAGGTGGGAGCAAACAGGGACCCCATGGCAGTGCCAACACACTGAAGATAATATTTTCCCTTTAAATAGAAAGAAGTACTTGAGAACAATACAGATGTCTTCTTCTTCTAGAAAGTAGCTCAACCAGTTCTTGGTTTTGGCAGTTTTTTTTATTTTCGAGTACCACCTATATGCCATTGAAATCCAACTCTACCTCTACTCTTACAATACTAATTTTAACATGTAATGACAAGATCTGCCCCTGGGGGCAATCTTGGACTTATGTGTGCCTCCAGGTTATTTGAACATTTTCCTGATCTGCCTCTAGTGGCTGCTCTTTGGACACTTATCAGGTTACTGGTCATTGTTGATTTTCTTGTTTACCTGCTACATATGAGATTTCAAGTCTCCTACTTATTACCTTCATGCACTTATGTGTATTAGATCATCTTCCTCCAGTGTTTTAATAACTCTTTTGACTGTTTCTGTATGTATTTATGTACTCCTGTATTTCATGCATTAGGTCACCTCTGATTTGCATTATATATATTATTGATGCCTATTTTGTCCTCAGGTATCCAGTATTTTCTGATACTTCTGATTTGTGATTTGCATTTGTGCTGATTCTGTTTGTGTTTGTATTGTCCTTTGTTGTTTGTAGCCTTCTGCCTTTCTCGTATTATTGTTACTTACTGTTCTGTCACTGTCTTCTATAACCCTTGTAATATCATATCTGGGCAGGCGGTCTCGCGTAGCACTTAAATGAGGTGTTGTGCTGAAGGCGGGTGGAGGACACTTAAGTTTGTTTGCCACTGTTTAAATTTCATATATAAGTACTGACTGTTTATGTTATGTTTATTATATGCCATGTTTTCATTATAATTATTACCTGATTTCTTTGCCTCCCCCCCATCTGTTTAGTAAAGAGATCTTTGATTCCTTAAGGATCAATAACACTTAAACAATAAAATTAATTAGATAATACATTTTAAGTCCCAAAGCTTGGTGTCCGTGTTTTATTCTTATTATAGAGTACTTTTAGGTGGTATCACATTGGTCGCACATGTCACACATGGGACGTTTAATAAACAATCTATGATTGCTATATTCTGAACCTTGTTGTTGGTGCGTTAGTCTTCATTGCTACATCAAGAGCGCCGTGAATTTTCCAGAATAAAAATTATTTCTGAGTTTCAAAAGTACAGACAGCTGAAAGCTCATATTCGGCTGTCTGTATTTAAAAAATATTACTAATTAGAAGTTTTTCTAATGAATATTATTTTTTGCTAACTTACCCATTCCCTGGCTTTCCGAAACCCAGTGCTCACCGCAGACCTGCCGCCCACCGCAGACCTGCCACACCAGACAGGTTAGTGTTAAGGGGAGTCTTAGGGTTAGGCTATGGGGAGGAGAGTCTTAGGCTTAGGCTGCAGGGTAGGGAGTCTTAGGGTCAGGCTGTGGGGAATAAGAGTCTTGGGGTCAGGCTGTGGGGAGGGGAGTTAAGGGTCAGTTTTCGGCAAAACGAGTTTTAGGGTCAGGCTGCGGGGAAGGGAATCTTAGGGTTAGGCTGCAGGGAAGGGAGGGTTAGGATAAGAGTTAGGGTTGGGTAAATACTCACCACTAGCTGCTGCAATTTTGTGTTTCGATTGCTTGTCCTCAGTGGGACAGATACAGGGCCATATTCAGAGATCTGTTTTTGCGGAAAGTTCTGTGCGTATTTTTAGGACCAGATGAACTGCGCATTTGTAGTAACTAAATTTACGCAATCTACGTTGATTTTATGCACGAAGGTCCATTAGGCTCGGAATTATGAATCGCAGGTGAGAAAATATGTACAGAGGGGTGTATTATAATCTGTCCGGAGACAGATACGTGTAAGTGGGTGGGGGGAGGCATTTAAATGACTGTCTGAGGGTGCAGTTATTTAGATACGCACATAAGGAGGTATTATACGCTCGGAAATGTACAGTAAAATATAAGGGTGCCCTATGGTACTCATAAGTCACCGTCAGCCCGTCCGTGTGAGGGGCGTGTTATGGGTGTTGCCTTGCAACTTCAGTGCGTATAATTGCGTGCTTATAGTATTCATCTTTTAATGCAGCTCATTGGTTGTCTGAATGTGTCGTAAGACATTCCTCTGTTCAATAAAGATTCTCACCCATTTAAGAGCCTGCACATTGGGGCAGGTCCTGAACTACGCATTTCCGCGAATTTACGTGTGGCGGAGACGTAAATTCGCAGATTTGTACGTACTGCGCATGCGCACCGCTGAAAATACGCACATTCACGTAGCGTATTTTCAAACGTATGGGTAATTCACGTATTGCTAACGTAAATACTTACGTGTGGGCGTGCCAAATTTACGTTAGTGACCAATACATGCGTTTTACGTGAAGTAGGTGGGGGGTGGTATTTAAAGTGTACAGTATGGGCGTGCTAAGCTGCGTACGTTCGCGTAGTCTGTACGCACGTTAACGGACGTATGCTGTTACGTTAGGAAAAGTTAAGGTAGGGTTTGGGTCGCGTAATTTGAGAAAATACGTCCGTGCAAGGGGTGTGCCGTGGGGAGTGTATTGACCTTACGTGAAAATACGCACCGCTAAAATACGTACGCACACACGTAGTTCAGGATCTACCCCATTGTGTTAAAATGGACACAACCTTTGGAAATTGAACAACACTTAAAAATCCTCCAGAGAGTCACAATTATTCATTAAATTTTTTTTAACCGGCAAAATCACCATCTACTCTGCCGATTTCACTCGTGCGCTGTCATGCTCCTTTGTCTACATGAAAATGTTGAATCTTCAATTACTTTTTTTGGAAAGCCAAAGCCTTTTACTCCAACTCTTATCTAAGTAGGGATTTTGTTAAATAGAAATAAGGATGGTGTAGGGCGCTAGTATTAAGAACAAGGGAGGGATAAAGCCAGACGGAGGGTCTATAATAATAAGAGAAATCAATATATGAGTGTATAAATAAATAAATAACCTTAACAATAGATACTGACCTTAAAATATAACTGGTGGAATAACAATGGATAAAACAATTAAAATGATTAGTATATAAATGAATTACACTATTATATTATACTATTGATTATACTATAGGATACTATTGGTTTATTGCAATTTTATATGTTGTTTTAATAATTTTTATTGAATAAATAAATACAAGTTGAACTAACATTTTGTCGAGATTATGTGGCTAATTTAGCGCTTTTCCATTATTTATTCTCTATTATATTATAAACACATCCAGAATTATAATTTTCAGAAACATTACGAAGGGATTTTGTTAAGTTTAAGTGTAAAACTAGAAAAGAATTTATAAATATCCCAGTCTATAAACACCTTGGATTAATCCGTAGTCATTTTAAAAGCTAAAAAGGGAAAATTACTGTAGATTGAAAGAGACGCATAATCACTTTTTTTTTTATTATTTGAATGATATGAGGACTACAGGGATTTGAGAACACAATAATGGTGGGTTTGGTGGACTAAGCTCTCATAATACACACATGAACTTTTATTTGACCAGTGCCCCAACATATGCAGAATGTTTTTATTTTCCGTCCAAGGAGGGATGTAAAATGGGTAACAAAGGGCAAAAAGAGATCAGAGATTTAGAGATCAGAGGGCTCGGTCCTTTGCCAACTTTATGTGATACCATGGTCATCCAAAGAGCTTTTAAGTCAAGCCATACACGGGTGGCTACATTACATTCCCTGGAATCTCTTTTCAAAAAATCATTTATATTGTTGGATGTTATACATACTTTTGTGCCTTTGAGGTCTACTTTCAAAGGGCTATTCTTTATCACCATTATTAGCAAACTCAAACACGATTCTACATCAGTGGCATTACTTCAAGGGCAAAACTGTTGTTGGCAAAACAAAAAGCAAAAATGAACAACAGCTGTGCAGTATCAATTTTTGCTTGCTGCCCGGGTCTGGTACTGTCAGGCAAGCAAAGAGATGATGCATGTGATAACAGGTGGACCATTGAAATATCAGTGTCTACACTGGTGCAAAGGATCATGGGATTATTAAATGCATTGAGTGGCTGGTCCTATTCTTAACAAGGATTTTGTTGAACGTCAGACTGAGCTGTAGAGATGTCAATTCTATTTTACAACTTGTAATATTTGACAATTTTAGACATGAGTTGATCATTTGAATTATGGTATAATTATTGCTGTTAATTTGACATTTCTGTGCTCAAGGGGTCAGATTCAGATCCGTCCAACACCCGGTTTTACGCATGCAAAGTGTGTGACTTGGGTGTCTTATGGCTGTCTTATATAAGTGCAGGGTCGCCTTCAGAATTTATGGGTCCCGGGACACGGTTGTGGGTCCGCGGCAAGAAAATCTGATTTTCGAAAAATCTGATTTCTCCCAGTCAGTTGCGAACTGGCTGGGATTTCGATTGCATATGCCTCGAAGAGGCATTGCAATTGATCCACGGAGCACCGCAAGCTCCGTGGTCATAAAAGTAGTAAAAAATAGTTCCCCACTCCTTTCCCTAACCCTAACCCTCCCCTCTCGCTACCCTAACCCTCCTTTAATTGCAACCTGACCCTAACCCACCATTTCCTGCAGCCTGATCCTAACCTTCCCTCCCCTGCAGCCTAACTTTAAACCTAACTCCAACCCTAACCCTGCAGAGATAATTTACTCACCTGTTTCAGGTCTGGTGATAGCAGTGGCGGAGGTACATCACGGTGCGGCAGAGGGATATCGCGCATTGCGAAAGTGAATGGGTGAAGTATGCCGAATGGCATAGTCACCCATTCATTAAAGAAAAAGTAAAAAATGGTAAGTATAGGTCAAAGGGACATCCAAAAAAGACACTTTCGAAATTGAGAGGTTCGTTCCGGATTGTGTAACTGCCCCGCAGACCTGCGTTACCATCTGGCCCAGGGCACAGGGAAGTTCTTCTCTGCGCATTGTCCCTGTAATGATGACGGGCCTCCAGTAGTCCCGGCTTTCCCCCCCTGATCGTGGCCCTGTATCAAGGAATCTGCCCTCAAGTTTGCTCGAGAGCAGGGAGTGACAGGGGGTTTGTTCTCCCCTCTTCCATGCGGACTTTCATACTTCTTCACGTTTGAAAAACATGCGGGTGTCAGGATCCGCTTCTAGGGCCTGATCCAGAGCTACGATGTTACATTGAGAGGTCTAATGTTCAGCGTAACATCGCAGCACTCCCCCGACACTCCCCCTTGTCCTAACGTATTAACACTCGCTTACACCGGCTGAAGGCTACCCTAACTTCAGCCAGCGTAAGCATGTGTTAATACGCTGGGACGGCGGCGTTGCAACGAAAACACCGCCCTCCCAGCCACATTACCCTCCCTCCCCCCGCCTACCTGCACTAACTGCAGCGTAGTAACACTGGGGGACGCCCCCTCCAGCGTTACTATGCTGCTGCTACGGATGCCTGATCCTTGATCGGGTGTTGCCGTAGCTACGCCGGGCAACATCTGCCCAGCGCATGCGTAGATCTGCTTTTCAGCCGATCTTACGCTTGCGCCCGACGTTTTAACATACCGTTAGATAAATATATTTTTATAAAACGACTTAGAGGTAGGAAGCAATTTGTGTTTTTTTGGTGGTTAACTCTAAGAGGGTTGTAGTTAGCCCTTATTTTAAATAGTCTTGGCCAAAACGTTTATTTATTTTTTTTAGTAATAATTTGAAAAGCAATTTTTCTAAAGGAATCTGTTAAATTGTCTTTTTGTGGTTAAAGAGTATTCCAAAATGTCACTTCCAATTTTGTTGTATTTGGAGCAGCTTTTTGTCCTAATTTTGGCTATTATTTTTTTTTTCATAAAACAAGGATCATATTAAAGAAGATTTGACTTTGTGAACTGACCATTTTTGTAGAACTAAAGCATTAAATAATGTACGTATGCTCTGGGGAAGAAGTAAACACAACTGGGCACATAACATGGGCGCTGCCAGACATCTGGATGGTAGGACCACTCTAGTCGTGCCCCCATCTTGCGACCATATTTTTGACGCATGCAGAGGATACATCAGCAATTAGATTTTATAGCTGGCGGGTTTTATTTTTTTTTATAGGCAGAGCTTAATTAAGAGTTTTAATCAAATCTTAGAATCTCATCAAGAACAAATAATAACAAGCAATTTCCGAGAATTCTGCACTTGTACGCACATGAGGTTAGCAACGGAACTCTGATCATACAGAAATGGTTTCTGCACCTTCAGCCTTCCGAACGTTGGGGACGTCCTCCGTATGTTCCTATTTATGCAGTGTGAGCAGGGGGAGGCATTTATATTGAACAGTATAGGCAGGGTTATACGCTTCCTTATGTCTGAGCAATGTGGATATGGACACGGAAGTCACCTAAAGCTTGTACATGAGTGTCACGGGAGTGCATTAGCCTCTTGCGTGCGGTCTTAAGCAACTCCGTGTGTGTAGAAAGCGCACTTTAGTCTGGATGAAGACCAATGTTGCAAATTTTAAGATTCATGAACTGTATTCACAGATACGATTTTGCGTTGTTTTCCGTGCGCATATTTAGGAGCGGAGTAACTGCGCATGTGTCATAACTTTTTCCACGCAAGTTACGTAGGATTTAGGCGTGGACTTCTGAATCGCACTTAGTGACATACGTACGGAGGGGTGTGGTTGTCTTCTTTACGTGTGAAATTACGCGCAGTTTGGCGTGGGGAGGCATTTATATGAGATTTTGAGGGTGCGGTTAGTCATGTACTCACGTACGTAAGTAACATAGGCATGTAAGTACACACCGCAGTTAAGGGTGTCCTATGGAAGCGTAAGTCACCCGTCAATGCTAGGGGGGTGTCATGGAAGTTGCCTTGCTATATTTGCGTACTTTAGACACTCGCATCTCTGAATCCGGTCCCATATCATTATTATGTTTGTCTTTAAAATGATTTTGATTAATATGCTGTTCTGTCCTATGTTTCATATATGTTAATAAATATGTATTTTCTATATCCAGGTTTCTTAAAAACTTTATAGCCCTTTTTAAAATGTAACTTATTAAAATGGGCACATAGGTAATAT
>WWET01006104.1:5820-21452 GCA_011038615.1 Limnodynastes dumerilii
CTTCATCATACACACACACTGTGCCCCCTTCATCATACACACACACACACTTTGCCCCCTTCATCATAAACTCACACACTGTACCCCTTCATCATACACACACACACTGTGCCCCCTTCATCATACACACACTGTGCCCCCTTCATCATAAACTCACACACTGTACCCCCTCATTATACACACACACTGCCCCTTCCTCATACACACACTGTCCCCTCTGCTCCTTTACTTACCTTTTATTTGCTCTTGTTTATCTTCTGTATTCTGCTCTGTCATTTCTTTCTTCCGGCTACCCCTGAGCTCCTCTTCATGCGCTCCTCAGTCACTACGTGCCGGCCAACGTGATGACGTCACGCTCGGCCGGCACGCAGTAACAAGAAAAGAGGAGATGTGAGGGAAGGAGGAAGCCGGGTGCCACCACCGCTGGAAGGTAAGGTTTTTTGTTTTTGTTTTTTTATTCATAGCGGGCAGAGTCAGGGGGTTATGAACTTGCTCCGGCACACTGCCTGCCACGGAGCACTGACATAGGCCACGGCTCTCACAGGCGCCGACAGCATCACATAACAGATGCGGCCGGCGCCTGTAAGAGCCGCGTTCAAATGTGACCACTACACGGGGAGGGCTGCGGGAAGTGCCCCCTTTTAGTTATCTAGGGGCGATCGCACGGCTCGCACACCCCTAGAAACGGCCCTGGTTACAGGCATCCTGTGTTGCCCTGCAATCAGGATGCCAAAACTACTGTTACTTGCAGGGATTCCCCTACATAAGTTATCCATGTTCCCTGGCCACCAATTACTATGATCCTCCCACTGCTACTCCCTGATTGGATCCTTACCCTTTAAATAGAGTTTTTCTTCCAGCATTCAGTGCTGGTTATAGCTCTGCTCTGCTGTCCCAGTTCCTGCCAGTGTCTCTGTTTACTGTTTCCAGTGCTTGATTCCTGAGTGCCCCTTTATCCTTGCCTTTCCTTCTGTTTAGTGTTCCTTCCCTGCCTTCCCAGTGCGCTTGTCTGTCTGTGTGTTTCTGTGAGTTTTCGCCCTTGTCTGTTTTCACCGTCCGTCTAGGTGCTGTTTTCTATTTCCATGTGGGTTCTCTGCTATCTGGTTTAATTTTGTATCTGTGGTTAGCTTGGTGTGTTTGCTCCTAGTGCAGTGTAGGGACTAATATGCGCCCAGGAGTGGGTGAAGCCCACCTGTGAGGGTGGTAGTTGGTGTACAGGGACAGCCGCCAGATTTCAGGTTAGGTGCCTTGCTCGCCACTATCTTTCAGCCTGCAGTACATCTGTATTGCTTACTTGCATGTTACCCTTCCGGTATTCCTAACAGCTACAGTAGATGAAACTAAATGAATGCTTAGTCCTCACAGAAACAAAGAAAAGAAAATGCCCAAGCAATACTGCCATTAACCAGTAACTACAACTATATTGTTTAATTCTGTTTGGCTATAATTGGAACAGGTTTAGAACATTCTTGTACTAGAACAATTCAGGTAATAATATTCTAGGTATTTGGGTAAAAATAGAAAGGATTCCTCAAGCCAAAAATAAATCAAACACCAACAACATGAAAACACCAGCAAGAAGAATACATCCTGTGTGCTACACAAAAGCTCCAGAAGACAATCCAGGGACCTACCAGTGAGCCCCCAGCATCTCATCGGAATCAGCTATGGCCGATACTGCAGCTAAGCTGCAACCAAGGCAACCAGGTCTTATATATTTATTGTTGCTCTGTCTATATTCATATCAGAACTATTAACACATTTGTACCCATGTAAAGAGTAAATGAATTTAGGAAAATGCAGTAGCAGAAATAATGCCAGAAATTGATCTCATCAGGCTAATATATACTTTTTTATTGTTATTTTTATTTTTATTGTTATTAAACTATTAATTAAGATATACATTACTTCTGTCCTTAATATGCGGAGATAGGTCACACTCTGGTGACTGAGTGCTGCACATTTCTGCCAATGGCTTACATGGCATTGCAGATTTTTTATGGGGTGAACTTGCTAGGCTTTACCGGGGCCCAGAATTCCTCTTGGTGGTGGAAACGGAAGGTAGGTGGCTTATCATATATTTACAAATTGGACCGCTAGCATATTTACGCTAGCCAGGGTCGTAAAAAAGCTGTTTTGCATGTTCTATGTATGCGCGCGGCAGATGTTACGACCCGAAACTCTGAACGTACTTACGAGCCTACGATCAACAGTGTAACTATGGACGAAGGGGCGTGCCAGACATACGACACCTGTAATTACACTTCAGAGGTGGGGTGAGGCATTTAAATCATACAGTATGGGCGTGCTTAGGCGCATAAGTACATGCAGCCATTACGGCCGACAGCAGTTACGCTTGAAAAAGTTAAGGTGGGGTTTGGAAAGTGTAAAACGGAAAAATGCGTACAACCTAGGGGAGTGCATAGTAATTACGAAAGCGTAAATACGCTATGCGTTAGAACGTAGATCTGGATCCGGCCCATTGTGTGTAATTAAATTTCTGCATTTTATATTACAGATGGTATAGCAGGTTAGCTACTGGTTAAGCAGCCTTCCAAGGCATTTTATTTCCTTTGTTTCCCTGTAGATTGCCACTGCCTTTTATGCCGTTTACTGGCTTATAAATTGATTTGCACAACCACCAATTTGTGTACCATAACGCCAATAATATGTTTACATTTTGGCAGAACTAAATATTGGACCGGATTCAGAGTTCCGAGCATGTGTGATGTGGAATTTCACATGCTCATTTGACTAGGGACTTAAGGTTAAGGTTTTTTTTTTGCCAAGAGTCCCCCCCCGGATTAAAAGCTTACAAGACTGAACCCCCATCAGAACAGGTAAGGGTTTTTATTTATATTTTCTGGAAATATTATGGGCATTTTTGTTTACATTACATTATTTGAGGGAGCATATGTGACAATGTTTATTATTATTCATCGGCCATATGTGACATTTATTTTTATTTCTATTGGGTCATATGTGACATTTATTTTTACTTCTATTGGGCCATATGTGACATTGATTTTTTCTTTCTATTGGGGCGTATGTGACATTGGTTTTATTGCTATTGTTGCATATGTGACATTGGTTTTATTTCTATTGGGGCATATGTGACATTAGTTTGTCTTAGTTAAGGGGCACTTGTGGGATGTATTTTTTTTTTTTGTGTGTGGGCACGTGGAGCATTGCTTTTTTTTTAGGGAGCGGGCAGTGTATGTTTTTTTAAAACTAAATGGGCATGTGTAGGGATTTGAGGCAGGGCATGCAGCCGATATCTGTTTATTGAAATGCATTGATCTGAGTTAGCTTCTTTTGGTTTTTATTACCCGAGGGTTTCTAAGTGTACTCAGCCAGCTGGCTATTATCTCACTGACTGCTCATTTACCTTATATATTTTTGCAAAAAATAATTTGCACAGTGTAATCATGAAACACTCAGCGATGGCTGAAATCTTTTCTCCTTTAAATATCCTGGCACACCCCCCTTTGCAGTCGGAATCGGATGCTGGCGGATACCAAAAACTCCGCCAGCAATCCGACTTCCTTCCGCATTTAGCGCATGCGCAGTTCCTTTAAAAAGCATTGCACCCGTGTGAATTTCACACGGATGCGATACTCTGAATCAGGTCCATTGTTTATCAGATCAAAATGTAAACCAATAGACATAACTGAGAATCTACTGAAATTAAAGTAGTTGTTTTTCAACCTCTGTTGTATTAGGTTACACAGTAATGCCTTTTTCTTTCCTGTTGTTCAGAGTTATTTTATTATTTGCCCTTTTGCAGCTTCTGTAACACTCCTCATAATTTTAAGATGATGCGACCGTCCCTGCTGATTTCACAATCAAAGCACTGCATCTTCATACTGATTTTTTTTTATCTGTTTATTGAAATGCATTGGTCTGAGTTAGCTTCTTTTGGTTTTTATTACCCAAGGGTTTCTAAGTGTACTCAGCCAGCTGGCTATTATCTCACTGACTGCTCATTTACCTTATATATTTTTGCAAAAAATAATTTGCACAGTGTAATCATGAAACACTCAGCGATGGCTGAAATCTGTCCCTTTAAACTCAGGACTGCCTGCTGTCTAAAATTAAGGCAATTATCTTAAATTGTTTAAGTGGTATAAACACATTTTATAATGATTAAGCTGATTACTCTACATATGCAGTTAATGGCTAGCATCTCTTCTCATTAATATGGGTCATCTGCAACTGTCTTTGAGCAAAACTAAATCAAGTTAATTAAATTCATTATAAGTTTTTGTATTAAATATTTTCTTTTATGGTAACTTCAAAATTACATAAACAATTACATTTTTACTTAGATGATTCCTTCAAAAGGAATTCATCTACTAAATTAACAACACAGTTTTGTGAGAATCTTATGGGAGATGACCAGTCAAATAAAACAAACCCTGATGTTTAGACTTTCACTATAATTTACTTTGAAACAATATTTCTCTTTTTTTTTCTCTGATGCTCTGACTGTAAACCAGAAGGAGACACACTCAGTATGCTAAGTATGAGCTTAGTTTAGCTGATAATTGAATAGAACAAATCATTCACTACGGAATTCTGTTACGGGTATTGACAGAAGTGAAATTTTCTTTGCATGCTTTCCGGCAATCAATGCCCGTTACTGCCTCCCAGGGGTATATCTCCATAACAGACAATTCATCCAGTTAAACTAGTATCTGAAGGCAGTTCCAAATATAAACTGGAAACTGAAATGTGCAGAATATAATCAGCTTTTGGGGCTAAACTAGGATTTGAGAGTAAGGGCAAAACAGGTGCAAATGTAGACCTTTTCTGTTGCACATAGATCTCACATAGCTATTCCCTGCAATGTTGCTGTCCTATTGGGTGTGACGTGAACATCGCACCAATCGTGCCCAATATGGTATGGGGAACATTATCTGATTCAATTCGAATTTTGGAATAACCCACATTGTGCAGTAAACAAGGAGTGTGCGATGTGGGTGAAGTTGTATTTTAGGTATTTGCGGTCAATTGTATGAAAAAAAATTATACAATTTTAAAATAAAAATGAATAAAGAAATACCCCACCAGAAACTTTAAATACCTGCTTACATTAGTGCACGACAGGCCGCAGAAAGCCGAGGCTGCCATCACACGTTTGGGCATGCTGGTGTTTGTAGTACTCCAAATCACCAGCATGTCCATGGCTACCAGGGCACGCTGGCACGTGGGTAACCACAAGCACCAGCAAGCTCTGACACCCAGGGCCCACAACGTAACATATAGAATGTCCGGTTCATTATTATAAATTAATAATGCATTAAATAAATAAAGAAATAAAAAAATAAAAAAAACTTTCATACTTACCAGCTTGATCTTTATCAGAAAAACCAAAACAAAGAAAAAACCTTATGAGCACTGCAAGCGTTGCGAGTCCTTGCTGAAAAAGCTCACATTGCAAGCATTGCAAGCATTAGGGACAGCCGAAAGCTGTTTTTAGGGTGTCCCTATTTCGAATGCGAGTCCTCTGAGAATTTTTTTTAATGAATGGGTGAGTATGCGATTCGCATACTCACCCATTCACTTTCGGCAGTGCCGTTGCCGAGGACTTAGGGTTAGGCTTCGTCAGGGTGGGACTTAGGTTTAGGCTGCGGGAGGGACTTAGGGTTAGGCTGCGTAAGGGGAGACTTAGGGTTAGGCTGTGGTTGGGACTTAAGGTGAGGCTGTGGGGTAGGGGGGGACACTTAGGATTTGAGTTAGGGAGCGATTGGGGGAAACTCATCTTTCGGAGCATCGTGTTCGGGGCTCTGGAGATCGATTGCTATGCTTCAGCGAGGCATAAGCAATTGATATCCCAGTCAGTTCGGAACTGGCTGGGAGAGAACAGCCCTTCCAAAATGGGGCTAGTTCACTACCGGGACCCACACTCCACCCCAAGCACCACCTGCCATCAGCTGTACGTGACCTCTATTTATAAGAAAAAATAGTACTTAGCTTGTTCATGTCTATATAAAAAGCCATTGCAATCCTCCACATTTGATTACCTCTGCAGTGAATTTTTTGGGACCTGGGAAGCACCATGTCATAATACATAAAAGAAAAACGAGTTGTTTTTTATTAGAATGGAATTGATTTTAAAATTCTCAATTTGGTTTTTTCTGGAAAGTAATCATATAATATTTCCGTAATTTATATGCCTTTCTTAATATTGCCTACGCTAAGGTTTTCTAATTACTGTTGACTTGACTCCTCATTCTCATCTTTGCTCTTCCCCATTTTCCGTGGGGTTAAAAATCCTAATTCCTCCCTAAACAGCCTATCAACCACAACATGAACGTGGCTCTTTGTAGCAACAACCATCACATTACGCTATAAACACTGGTCGGCAGTCCAGAAACAAAAAAAGGAATCCGGTGTTCCTGTTCAGACAGGGATGGTAGTGCAAACTGCTCTCCTCCAAAACTGTCCCAAATATACAGTTCCTAAAGACACATAAAAGTAGAATGGGGAAGAGCGAGGCTAAAGCACGTTGCTATGTGGTTGTACCTGATTGTTATGATACTGACACTTCCAGGGAACAGAGTCTAACCACTGGATGATATTTGCCATAGCTCCTGATGGTAGGGATAGACTTGGCTGCAAACAGATGGCAGGTCGCGGCCCCCAGGGGACAGACACGTACACGTAAGTGACCAAAGTAGAAGGAAATAGAGCCAAATCAAGGACTAAATACTATTTGCAAATATATGTCAAAATAGAGGACAACACACAAAGATAAGGGAGGATTGCACAAAGTGCCGCAGTACACTTACGGAATCAACTCGACATGTATGGGTGCTTGTTATAATTAATGTTTCTTTTAATGTAGGTTTAAGGTTAGGGTAGACTGCGGTAAGGGGATGGCTATGGTTAGGCTTGGAGAATTAGGGTAAGGGTAAGGTTAATGCTTAAAAATTTATTTAATGGAAGATATGACCAACTTGGCCCTCTTAGTCTGCCCACTCTTTGGTTTGTTTAAATCCATGAGGATTTTTGACTTAAAGATTTTGGAAAAACTTATGTTTACCCAAGTATGTTTATTACATTAGTCTCTACTACCAGTTTCAGTTACCTTGGGCGACTGAGACCCTTAATCGGGCCCTGCAAGTAGGTACAAATATGTTTTGTCTCTTTTTGCCTCTACTTTCCTGTGTTAATGACTCTTAGCACTTGTATGAGTGGCAGGTGGTACAGTGTGCAGAAATACTATGGGGGCTAACTATAGTACCTCCGCACACTGGAACACCAATGTTGATGAAGTTAAACTCATAATTTATCTGAACTAGAGCTAAGAGCCATTAACCCTTAGTGCCAGATTTACTAAGCTGCGGGAATGAAAAAAGGGGAGATGTTGCCCATAGAAACCATCAGATTCTAGCATCTTTCAAACATCTTGGAAGCATTTTTTTAGAAAAAGACACAGATCCAAAACCAAAACACTTGAGGGTTAATGGGGCAAAACCAGAATCAAAACCCGATGAAGATTTAGAACCAAAACCAGAACACGGGGGTCGGCGCTCATCTCTAGAGAATAATCACCATAAATGTCTTTTGGCTGCAGCTTTTACTATACGCTCCTGCAGAGTCTGCCTGCTGGCAGAGGATATTTATGTTCAGGCTAAAGATAAATTACCATAATCACTAATGAGGAATATTTGTAAATTATAACTGGTAAATTATAGTTATTGCTACCAGAGGCAATATTTGTGTCTGAATATATATTAACACATGCTTAACACATACGTGGTGCCCCTGGGGGTGCTTGCAGACGGAGGCATGTCTTGTAGGGGGGCGTGAGGGCTGTTTCTTGGCAGCCCCAGGGGCACCTGAGGGGAGCAGGGGTGTTGTGACTTTTGGCAGTTGGAGTGAGCAGTTGGCAGAGAGAAAGTGAACAGGGCAGACTACAGAAAAAGTATCGGTGGTGCTGAGACAGTTGTAACGGAGGAACAATTGGGGAAAGTGACGGTAGCGGTGAGCAGAGGAGTGACCCTGAGCAGCTTTGGGAGAGTGTCGGTGGAGCAGATTGGGAAGAGGTGTCGGTGGTGGTGAGAGAAGAAGTAACAGTGGAGCAGATCGGGGGTAAAGTGACAGTGGCAGTAAACGAGGGGGTACCAGTGGAGCAGAGTGAGAGAAGTGACAAGGAGTGACAATGAGCAGCTTTGAAGAGAGTGTGGGTTTCAGAGGCAGAGGAAATAACATCAGAGATGGTAAAGGAGTGAAAGAGCTGGTAGCTGGGAGAGCAAAAGGGACATCGGAACAACGGTGGCTGAGGGAGAAGGAGTGACATTGAAATCGGTAAAGGAGAGAGTTGGAGTTAAGTAAGGAGGAGTGAGGAAGTAAAAGCATTGCAGAATGGACATTGGATAATGGCGGTGGAATCGTGGCTGAGGCATAATCTCAGGGTTATATATTTATCTGTGCCAAGAATTTTCATAAATCGTTTATTATATTTAGCGTGTTGGAGTATTTGTTATATTTAGAAATATTTGTGTTTGCTACATATATTGTTAAGAGAAAATGTAACTGTGACTGTAATGTTTGCAGATGTGTGTAAGTTATAATTGTAACATTGTAGATGTGTGTAAGAAAACATCAATTTAAATCTTTTTTTAAAATATTTATCTAATACTCTGCACTGCAGAAGATAATTTATTGTTAGAATGAATTATAACCTTCTTGTGTATTAATTGGGAAAAGTTTTCTGCAAATCTGAAATAATCAGAAAGTATTAATTAAAATCAAATTTAATTTGCTAGAGACTGGAAGTTGTTCTGAGCTTTCTTTCCTTGGTTCCCCTCTTTGCAATCTAAAAAAAATAAATTCTACCATATCACTCGGTTATCACACATAGGGCCTGACCCAGACCTACGTTCATGAAACGCTCATGTGTGTAGCGTATTTACACCAGCGTACCTACAATGCACTCCCCTAGACACTCCCCTTGGTCATACTTAGTCTTGCTTTCTTACGCCCAGCAAACCCTACCCTAACTTTTCTGTTCATAACTGCGGGCGTCCATAAGCTCATTGCGTAGTTACGACGCTTTGCACGCCCATACTGTACGATTTAAATGCCCCACCCCGCCCTCAGCGCGTATTTACGGATTTGGTATGACAGGCACATCCACTCAAGTGTTGTTACAAGGCTGTTACGCTTAAGGCCCATACGCTCTGAATTTCTGAGCATAACATCTGCCCCGTGCATGCGCAGTAAGTACAAATGGCCGTTTTTACGCTTACGACCATCGTAAAAACGCAGCCGTAGGTCTGGATCAGGCCCATACAGTACAATTAATACCTTTTCTCATCAAGTCCAGACTTTTTACTGGCTTCCTTTACAAGCACCCCTGCGACTAAGGTCATTGTTACTCCTGTTATCTTGATCAGATTCACCATTGGATGTCTCAGAAGTCCTACATCATCTAATGAAATATCTCTATTTCTTAATACACCAGACACTTCTACATTAGGAGTAGAATAGAAATGAATACATATTGTAATTTTTTATCTTTTCACACAAGCTTATCATTTTTCCAATTGTTCCTATTCTTTTTTGACAGCGTGCTTAATTATTTTGTATACAATTAAGACAATGTTTATGTTGCTTGTGTGCAAAAAATGCATTCTCTAAAGACATGGCAGCAGATGTGTCCTGTATTCTCATGCTTCTCTTTAATTAAGGAATCTGCAATGTCAGATTTAAATAACTGGGGATCTTCATTACCTTATTACTTATTACTTACTAATTACTTACCATTATTGGACCAGATCCAAACTCAAGAAAGTATTGCTCTCATATGCAATGACGTAATATGAGGCACTTACGCACAACAGACTCAGAAAACTAGTAGTTTAACTACTCCCAGCGAGCGCCTCTCCTCTTCCACGTGCAAATATATGCGTGCGGAGTATGTCGTACAGTTCTGTCAAGTAAAAAGGAGGATCTTGAGTGCATATGTGGTATATTTAAAGTACACACTATCCACACATAAACAAATCAAAGGAATGGTTTTCAGGTGGTTCTAATAAGTCATCCTAATTGATTTTTATTGACAGACTGCGTAGATAATTGGCAAATGGATTACTTTCAATTAACCTCATGATTTTAGATGATTAACCCTAGACTATATGGGCCTGAGTTAATTGTACACAAAGCCCTCGTTATTTTGACTGAAATGGTAATTGTGCTCATAATCGGATATTACGGTAGCCAAAATTTGCGGAATTTAATTTGCACCTCTACGGGGTGCGTTTAAAAATATGCAATATGAATTTGCGCAATTAATTTCACAACCAAAATAAAGCGGGCTTTATGTTCAATTGAACCAGGCCCTATGGTTGTTTTGACCAAGCATTAGTTGTGTTTTATGCTTTAATGTATTATACTGTCTGTTCTATGTCTGTAATGTGAATTTATGGGGCCTGATTTACTAAACTGCGGGATTGGAAAAGTGGAGATGTTGCTCATAGCAACCAATCAGATTCTAGCTGACATTTTCTAGTATGTAATATTTAAATTAAATCTAGAATTTGATTGGTTGCTATGGGCAACATCTCCAGTTTACCAATCCCGCAGTTTAGTAAATCTGGCCCATAATGTTCTAATTTTATTATAATGCTTTTCTTTAATGTTGTCTTGATTTTAACACAATTAAATATTGTTATTTTTGGAAATGTATATATGTAAGTTGTTTCTGTAATTGTCTAAATCTAAGCCTCATGTTTATAAGCTCCAAATATTTGTTCTTTGTGTTTTTATCCTTTTCGTAAGGAACATTTATTAATGTTAATTATTAATTAATGTTAATTAATGTTATCTTTGCTGATGTCTTTATAAATTATTATGCTGCATGTTTGGACCATTTTTTTTTACAAACATATATAAATGGAAGTGAACAACGTGTGTTTTCTTCCTTATGTCAACAGTATTTTAGATAAAATAAATAAGATCATTTTTTTAAACATACAGTATGCCTATCAAATAAATTGTACAAATGTTACATGACATAAAAGCCACTTGTCCCTTCCAGTCTAGGCTTACTTTATGTGGCTTTTAAACTACATTTATACAGTAAATGTAAATTCTATAATCCCTGTCCTGTAATGTATAGTGTGTATGAACCCTTTAGAAAAAAGTCACACAATAATATTTGGAACCAATTTTTTTTGGTTTTGTTTTTTTTTAAACTTTTTTAGGGGGAATGATGTGGCAGGATTTGAAGCATTAACTCCAAGATCTGGTCACCCACTTAGGTCAGTCGATTGATGCTGTTGGAGACGTCTCATGCAGCGGATGGTTGACAACTAAAGCCATTCCTGTTAGAAGAAAAGGAACAAATCAACATGTATCATGACGTTTAAACAACGTATGTATATTCTTATTTTGTTAAAATAAGGCTGAGGTATTTTTTTATCTAGATTTATTGGAAATGACATTATTTACCCTTATTTACGTTTCTTATTTCAAAATTCAGAACATTGGGTATCAGTATCAGTGCATGTATGATAATTTCTCATAAATACATAAAGTCTTCACTTTTTCCTGCAAATAATGATAGTCCTTTTTCACGTGTCAAAGTTATACAGATAACAACAGTCCTCTTCCACACAATAGACTGTTCAATCCTTAAGTATAATAGTACCTGTCCGTTGTTAATTTGTCCAATAAA
Source organism: Limnodynastes dumerilii (assembly GCA_011038615.1). Taxonomy (NCBI): domain Eukaryota; kingdom Metazoa; phylum Chordata; class Amphibia; order Anura; family Limnodynastidae; genus Limnodynastes; species Limnodynastes dumerilii. The sequence goes on from WWET01006104.1 coordinate 17,510, forward strand.
TTACTGCAGGAAAGCTTTTTATTTCTTCTCCACTCGTGTCTTCCTTGTAACTTCTTTTGTTCTTCCTTTCTTTCCTCCTCTTAGATCCAATGGTCCTTGAAGAAAGAAAAAGATCTTTGTGCAATACCGTAGGTCTAAAGTGAGTATTAACAACAGATTCAATACTCACAATGTTTCCCTCTTGGAGTATAAGCGTGGCTTCGATCTCCTCTATTATCTTCCGTTCAATCTTTTTTCCTCAAGGAAAGATAGAGAAAAACTTCTCCTTCCACTCCTGATCGTCCTCCATCTCCCTGAGATCACCTTCCCTCAAAGCAGCAAGAGACAGAAGAAAAACCTCCTAGTGCAGCATTACGGGCAAAGGTAAGTAAGAAAATAAACAGTTCCACTCACAATATTCCTCTCTTGATTTTTTGCCTTAAATCAAATCTCTCCACCTTCCTTTCCTGAAAAAAAGAAGCTTTCCTGCAGTAATTTATTGGACAAATTAACAACGGACAGGTACTATTATACTTAAGGATTGAACAGTCTATTGTGTGGAAGAGGACTGTTGTTATCTGTATAACTTTGACACGTGAAAAAGGACTATCATTATTTGCAGGAAAAAGTGAAGACTTTATTATGTATTTATGAGAAATTATCATACATGCGCCGATACAGATACCCAATGTTCTGAATTTTTAAATAATAAACGTAAATAAGGGTAAATAATGTCATTTCCAATAAATCTAAATAAAAAACCCTCAGCCTTACTTCTAACAAAATAAGAATATAATAAATCTAAATAAAAAACCCTCAGCCTTACTTCTAACAAAATAAGAATATACTGTCACAATCGAGGGTTTGGAGGGATCGGTTACGGGTTCCAGGGACTGAGACAGTGAAGCGGATGTAAAATGAAAGCTGGCTGGTTTAATATACGAATGGTGCATACAGTGGGTACAATAGGATAACCTGAGGTAATACTAGGTTAGCAGCAAGAGGAATACAATGTGAACAAGTCCGAAAACTCAACGGGACTCTGCGCCATGGATGGTAAGTGTAGAGGCTGTCACTGAACTAGTGACGGCCTCCGACGCTGAGACGAGGATGCCGACGGCGGTCCGAGGAACAGGTAAGTTCGGCATCAGCCGCGGAGTTTGTGACATATACATGTTGTTCAAACGTCATGATGCATGATGATTTGTTCCTTTTTTTCTAACAGGAATGGCTTTAGTTGTCAACCATCCGCTGCTTGAGACGTCACCAACAGCATCAATCGACTGACCTAGGTGGGTGACCATATCATGGAGTTAATGCTTTAAATCCAACCACATCATTCCCCCTAAAAAAGTATATAAAAAAAACCCCAAAACCCCAGAAAAATTGGTTCCAAATATTATTGTGTGACTTTTTTCTAAAGGGTTCATACACACTATATATTACAGGACAGGGATTATAGAATTTACATTTACTGTATAAATGTAGTTTAAAAGCCACATAAAGTAAGCCTAGACTGGAAGAGACAAGTGGCTTTTATGTCATGTAACATTTGTACAATTTATATGATAGGCATACTGTATGTTTAAAAAAAAATGATCTCATTTATTTTATCTAAAATACTGTTGACATAAGGAAGAAAACACACGTTGTTCACTTCCATTTATATATGTTTGAAAAAAAAATGGTGCTCCATGGATCGATTGCAAAGCCTCCTTGAGGAATATGCAATCGAAGTCCCAGCCAGTTTGAAACTGGCTGGGAGGAAGCGGCCCTATCGAAATAGGGGCTGTTCTAAGCAGGGACCCACACCCGAGGGGCAGGAGGGTGGAAGGAAATTTGGATTAGGGAGATGAGATTGAATCCAATATCTAAAAGTACAGGAATAAATAATGGCATATTAAGGGAATGTATTTTCATTTTAACACTTATGGAAGTTAAAAATTACCATAAAATATATGGAACATACATAGTCCCTGAAGATGATTGTGCCTTGTGAGAAGGAACTCTTCTTCTACCTCTGCATCATTGCTGACATCAGACCCTATCTCAAAACTAACCCCATTTCTCACCGCAATCGTGTGAAAAATACAGATCAACAATATCACTCACAATAACAGTTGTATACATGAGGACTCCACCAGACTGATCAAGGCACTGAAACCTCTCAGGAACCTATCTGGTAGACGTATTTTTGTTCAAAAAAAGATGTCAAAAGAAAGGGCCTCAGAGGGTAAGTGCTGTCACCTAATAAGGAAACTAAAATGTTACGTTAGTGAAAAATATTAAATGTTTGACACGTTTGTAGAGCGTTCATTTTATAACAAACAATCATTACCTAATGCCAGGCATCACCAACACCTTGTCAATGCCTTTCTTCTAAATTATGCCATATTAATGCATGCCTCATTGCAAAGGAGTCATGGATACTCCCTGGAAATTTGGCAACAACATTATGGGTAAGGCAGGTGGCATCATATATAATCTGGACATTCAGGGAATGGAAACTCTTTTGATTCACAAATATGGAAGAGTGCATTGCTCTAGGGACCAGAGTTATGTGAGTGCCATTCCCGGGCCCTAATACGAGTGCCATTCCCAGGCCTAATGTGGAAAACCTGCAGTTGGTAAACTGACGTTTAATCAGCACAAGGGTTTTATCCGCCAATTGCAGATTAATAAACTGGTTGACTCACAACAGGAATGTTATCAATACTCTACCCTCGGTATTCTACTAAAGAAGACTGGGACATTCCCATTGCACAGAATAGCACCTTCTGTAAAGATCCAGAGGTGTAAAACTGTAACACTGCCAGTAAATTATTCAGTGGTGATATTGCTATACTGATGTTTACATTAACATCAAGGACCCTCTGCACTATTTTGAGAGTTTCCAGGACAACATGAGGTGGCTGCTTCACCTCATCATCCGACACCCCAAAGTGGCTGACATATGTCATAAGGATGTGCACTTTGACCCTCTGGTAAAGTAGTCTACACTTAAGGTAAATTTATTATTATTAACATTTATTTATAAGGCGCCACACAGTATCCGCAGCACCGTACAGAGGCAATAGTAAAGACAATAGTTACATATACAGTTCAATACAATAATTAACAAAGGGTATAAAAACACGAATAAGGAATACAATACATGTACAAAGCAAAATTAAAATACAGTACAAAAAGCAGAACAATGTAAGGAAAATAAAGTTGCTCGGTATGTGTGTAGAAGCAGGTGAATAAGGACAGAGATAGACAGTAGAGGGAAGGTGGGAAGTGATAAGGACAAGGTAGAGGGGTGATGACAGGAAGGAGGAGGACCTTGCTCATAAGAGCTAACATGCTAAGAGAGAGAGGGCAAACAGGAGACAGTGATGAAGATGGGGAGGGCAGGTAAGCTTTGGTGGAGGTAGGCTAGCCTGAAGAAGTGGGTTTTGAGGGAGTGTTTGAAGGATTGGAGTGTGCTGGATTGCCTGATAGGATGTGGTAGGTTGTTCCAATGGAGAGGGGCGGCCTGAGAAAAGTCTTGAATACAAGAATACACCAAGATATCAGTTATTCAGCAATGCATAAAAGTGATATTTGCTAGTTAAAATTCTAGGTATATACATTAGAAGTAGAATATTAGGCCAATAATGCAAGATATGAAAAGTCCATTGTAGGGTGCAGGATTTGCTCTCAGTAGTGACTTGATACAGGTGGACTTAACGGTGAACAACAGCAGAGTATAAAGTCTAGAAAAATCCTACTCCCAGGGCCGGATTAAGGTCTGTGGGGGCCCCTGGGCAAATAAATAGTGGGGGGCCCTTGCTTCACATTAACATACAGCAAATGTAATTAAGCAAATACACACATGCACACATAAAATGGTAGTCAGAGAGGGCACTTAATGTTACTGTAAAAAAAAAGAATATATATATATATATATATATATATATATATATATATATATATATAGTTC
>WWET01006104.1:31956-47821 GCA_011038615.1 Limnodynastes dumerilii
GTTACCATCACTGGTGATACGTTAACCATCAACCCAGTGTCCTGCCCATTCTTGGTCCACAGCTGACTAGGAAGTAGTGTCAGCATATCCTCTACCTGTGTTGGAAACTGCATCTTACCAGGGGAAAGAACCATTAACCTAGGAGGAGCCTCTAACATGTCCTGGACTTCCTGTGCATGTGACTCTGGAATATCCAAAAACACACCATCAGGAGTACAATAGATTACAGAACCCATCTTACACAGCAGGTCCCGTCCGAGTAGATTGGTAGGGGCTGATGCTGCAAGAAGAAAAGAATGTTTAGTGTGCAATGGACCGATGGTGACTTCTGCAGGTGCAGTGAGGGGATACTGTTGCACCTCCCCTGAGACTCCCACTGCGCATATGGTCTTCCTGGTTAAGGGTAGAGTAAGAGGAGAAGTTAATACAGATCTGGCCGCCCCTGTGTCCACAAGAAGAGTTTGATTAATGCCTGCAATTTTGACCTCTACATTAGGCTCTTCATTCGGGCCGCTAATCAATCCCATCTGCATGAGATCACAGGTATGACCTGACCCTCATTGAGGACTAGTTCCCTGGTCCCTCCTAGCTTGTGCTATTGCAACATCCATTCTTCTGTCACCAGATCTATGGTCAAGCCTGTCACCCCCTTCTCTGGGCCTATAAGGTCCCTGATATGGTGGTCTCCAATCCTTGTTGTCATACCCCGTCTGACCTCTATCCCTCCTGCATTCCCTGGCTCTATGACCTGGATGTCCACAAATATAACATTTTATGAATTGCTTGTTCCTGAAAATCCCATCCTCATTGTGTGTCATGTGTTGTGGTGTGTGTGTCTGTGGTGTGCGTGTCTGGGGTTGTAGGGCTTGAATACTCAATGTCATTAGTTTTTCAGACTGTTTTTCCTTCTTTTTAACCACATTTCTCTCATGGGATACTGCTAGCGATCTTATTTTTATCATGTCTAAATCCTGCCATTCTGGTTCTGATATCTGGATCCTTTGCCTTACAGTTTCCAAAAATCCAGTCATCAAAACTGAGACTGTCAACTCCCTGTGATGCGGATTAATTTTAATGTCTTCTATTCCTGTATATTTTATCATCTCCACAAGTGCCCTTTGGATAAAATCATCTACACCCTCATAATCCTTTTGTTTAATCGTGAAAAGCCTTTGCCACTCTACATGTACAGGGAATTTTACTCCTGGCTGTTTACAAATATTATTAATGTTAGTCTGATTGTCTGCATCAGTTAGAGGTTTGTCTTCTTCTAATTAGCAGACTCTAGAGAAGTCTGTGAGGTCAGTACTAGAAGGAAGACAAGCTCTAAGCAAAACCAATCTTTGTTTGTGGGCTCATGCACATTTCCCAAATCCCTAATATTTTTATGGCACTTGGCCAAATCCTTAGTGGGGTTAGGGAATTCCGCAATCATGGTACGTAGTTCTGCAGTTCTGACCTAGACCATGGAGTGTACATTGTAACGGTTGAGTTCCCAGTAGGCACACTGTGTGTACGCACTGGGGGCCTCATTTACAAAGAACAATTTTTTTAAGGCGATTTCAAATTGTTGCATTTTTTGGTTAAAATTGCGGTATTCACAAAGATGCGATTTTGCCACGATTTAAATCATATCTTGCAAGTTGCTGTGATTTTGAAAGGGCTAAATCTCGGTGGATTTCTATAGAAAAGCACTGCAATTAGACCTTGAAAAAAATCGCAGCAAGTCGCGGGAGTTTAAAAAAACAAAACAAGTGCTGCATGGTTGAAAGCCTTAGCATTGCTTAGCCTTGTAGAAATATTAGCGTCAGCGTGGTAAGGCTTCTAACCATGCCGCGCTGTGTGTAGTGTGTGTAAAAAAAAAAACCAGTGTGCACCAAACATACATTAACACATTACAGTAAGTGTGCATGTAAAAAATAAATTTTCCCTGACTAATTATGTTTCCTAATGTGTGCACTTACCTCTGGTGGCCACCGTGTCCTATCCTAAGTGTGTGAATGCAGTGTGTGGTGTTGTAAAAAAAAAAGTTTTGGGCACTCACCATTTGCTGGCATCTCTCTGGGGAATTTGTGCAGGATGTGTTGAAAGTTCTTCATTTGATTGGGGTCTGGGTTCCGGTTGATTGGAGTCACTTCCCCGCTGTTCTCGTCGGTTCTCTGGCTCTTCTGTACTTGACACGGTGGGGATAGGCTCCTCTTCTTCCTCGGTGCTGCTAATGAACATTTGGTCGCTAGGGGGCAATGTTTTATATAATAGATGACGTCAGTTACACTGGTACTCTAGCGTTTCGGACAAACAATATCAAAACATGAATCATCCTTACCCCCTCCCATGTAGGGAAGAGCGAAGATGCGCCATCAGTACTGATGTAGCGGGAGGTGCTTGTGTAGGTAATGCTTGCGCATAATTTGCGTGAACACGCAATGAGTTCACACTTACTGATGCGCACGCCGGAGATGCGCTCTAGGCTTTTTCGTGCCATTCCTTACTCTCGTGTTGCCACAATATCAAACTCTTTATATATTTTTCCTGCTTCTTGTGCGATTTAACTTTGCAAATTTGAACACTCACATTATTTAAAATGTTTTCGTCAAAACTACAGATACTTGGAAATCTCTCACATGAACTGGTCAGTCTAGCCCAGTCTTTGTTGCAACCACACCATGTTTCCTATCCATAATAAACAAAGCCGACCCCAGTGGCATATCTAGTCTCACTTCGGTGCACGGTCCACTTGCCATGCCCCCGATAGACCCTCTGATGGCCCCATCTCAAGATAATCCAATACCCATAGTAAAACCGTTTAAACTCTATAGGTAGGTAGTACCACACAAGAATACACGTACTTATGCAAGGGAAACAAATATCCAAAATGTCTAATAACTCAGCGTACACCTCAGTGCCAATATCCGCTATCAGAGCGCATCAAAAACAGCGTTTTCTTAGCCTGTTAAGCAGAGGGAATCCCTACAATAGTTTCCGCACTCTAATCTAAATGAATTTCAAAGTACAGTAGTTTACAGTATCCAACTCATGAACACTACAAGGAAAATAAAGTCTTAGCGTGTGGCAACAATAAGATAAATACACGTGTTTGTGTTGTAAATGCGATTGCAAATGTACCGATATACCCAGCACTTTACGATTAATCCCCCGATTAGAACTCACACACTACTTTGTCACAAATTCAAATTTAGTTTCCCACCCGCACTATGCAGTATTCGATTAACTGACACAAAGCACAAAATATTTGCAAATAAGAATATTACATTTACTTACCATACCATCCACCCTTTGTCAGTGAACCAAATGCTGCGTGCACTGGGAAAAAACCTCCGCTCACGAGCCCCCAAATTGTTGAGTCAATGTACCCCAAAATACGCAGTGCGGTAGATCGCAATTATTCGCAAATACCTGAAATTACCAATCGAGTCGAAATTGCGGTCCATCATACAAAAGTGTGTTTATATCAGCAGGGAAAGAATTAACCAAAAGTGCCGGTAGTTAACCAAGAGTGCCGGTCTCCCAAAACAGCAGCGTGACCAGTCACTGGCGATTCGTCAATACAGAGTCATCTGGGGTCTAATGCCCAAGCAGAGTTCTTTTAACAGTAAAGATCAAAAAGGTAACTGAACGCATCTTGATTGGAGAGTTCTCACGACCATCCTGGATCCCTAGCTCATCATTGGTCTCGGGGTCTTCTATTGTCCTTACTTCAGAGGTTCATCAGCATAATTGTGGACACATACATTTCACATCAAAACTTATTAATGCCTATAACTTGAGATCGCTTTATGCGATCTAGCAGAAAATATCATCTCTAGTACAACATCGTTTTCTACACTACAAGTCTAAACACCATATAATTAAGACAATCATTCGACTATCACGGGCAATTAGCTGAATAAACCATCTGCGAATATAAAACACAGTTTTAATAAATAGGAACGCATATAGACATTAAACATGAACAAGTCCTGTGTGAAAATATGTGTCAGTATGTTTATTAAAGTGAAAAATCGAATGTAAGAAAAGCCTGCGAAAGTATGCACGCGCACTTAAATGTACGCGCATAATTGCGTAAATCCGCGTTCACATTTTCCCGCACTTTTCCTCGTTTCTTTGTTCTCATTCCTTGCAAAGATTCATTTTTATTTTTATATTGGTTTCGGTCACTTACGCACGGTGGCCCTCCACATGTTATGCTAGGGTTACTTCAGTGGAAATAGGCTGGGCGGGGGGAAGCATGCAAAGTGTACAGTGTGGGAGGGGGCTCCCACACTGCTGCGGATCAGTGGTCATACAGACCGCTGATCCGTACGATAGAGATAATACAGGTTTATGGTAGCGTAAGCTGCCATGTAGCCCGCACGAGAGAGGGTTGAATTCTCACATTTCTTAGGAGCTTAGAAGGAGTTGTGAGCATTCTTAGGGCAATTTAAAAAAAAAACAAAGGCCGTTGGCCGTTATTTGCGGCTTTACAGAAAGCTCACATTTTGCTGCATATTTTTCCTCTCTCATTTTTAAAATAGGAGACAGTCAGATCCAAGAAAAGTCTGCACAGGATGCAAAACAGCAGTAAAGTGTGTAAAGATTAATTGTGAAAAAAAAATCACTCCTTATAAAGCTCAACTTTATATCAATAGGATTTACTATTGTGCAATACTTTTAGCCACAAATATGCATAAGTACAAAAACTATCAATGATGGTGAGGGGGTGGGGGTGACATTTTTAAAGACAGCAGATTTCTTGTTTAGGATTCTAGATACAATTCTGCGATTACATTGAGCTATGCAGAAACTGTGATGCTGACCAGCGAAATGCTGGCTAATGATTTGTTACAGCAACTAAATGGTGAATGAAAAGAGTATTTTCTCTTTGCTACAATTTGATGAATCAACAGACCTGACAGGGACATCGCAGCTTTTCACATTTGCTAAAATAAAATTTGAAGATAGGTCAACTGAAGAAAAGATACTCAAAATTCTATTCCTGTAGGGGAAAGGGGAAAACTAGAGGGACGGACATTTTTTCTTGCATCCAAGGGCATACAACATGACACACAGCTACCGGTTTAGAAACTTGGGCCCGAATTCACAGATATGTTTTTGCGTGGGATTGCGTGTGTATTTTTAGGAGCGGATTAACTGCGCGTGTGTAGTAACTTTTTCCACGCAAGTTACGTAGTATTTACGCATGTAAGTACTTTAGGCACGGATTTGTGAATCACACTTAGGGACATACATACAGAGGGGCGTGGTTGTCTTCCATACGGTTACTTGAAAGTGGGCGGAGGGCGGCACTTATATGGGCTTTTGAGGGCGCGGTTAGTAAGATACGCATGTACATAAATAGCATACACATGTAAGTACACACGTAGAGATAAGGGTGCCTTATGGAGGTGTAAGTCACTGAAAACCCTTCCGTGCGAGGGGAGTATCATTGGTATTGCATTGCTACGTGCGTGCGTAAAAACGCGCACTTATTAAACACGGATCTGTAAATCCAGTCCATGTTTCTGTAACCGCTGCTATGACAGACCCGGCCAATAGGTTGCAAATGGGATTATATATTTCTTAACAAGAAAAGAGAATCTCAGTGGCGCTAGAAAAATGTTTATACTGATAAATATCACAAAAGGCAAGCTGCTATTACTGGGAGAGAACCCACTCCCATCAACAGGGAAAAACAAACAAACAGCGCTATAACCACTGTGAAAAATGATTGTTTATTAATAGTTAATTAAAAGTAATTAAAAAGCGAGAATACCTCTAACAACACTGCTCATGCTAAACAGCCCAAATGAGAAATATAATCCCAATTTAGACAATTAACTTGTAACATGCAATGTAACTTCACATAAAGACTACACAATAAAGAATATCATTAGCTGCATACGCCTGGCAACTATGGTGCAATAAGAGAGGAACAATTTCAGTCTGTCCACATATGCTCAATACCAGAGTAACACAGAATGGGATAACTAAAGTCCTTTCAATATATTGGTTAATAGTATTTTCACCTAAGCAAAAAGAAACGTTATCATGCTGGTCATGGCTCAACCTGTGCAAGCGAATGGAAGCTATGGATTGTAGCTAATAGTTTAAATAGCAGTTCATCTCAAGATGGTAACGAGATGCGTGTCCCAAACAGTGTAGTTTGAATATGAAACTCACGGTAGATGGCCAAGCGTTGCTGATCACTTTAGCAGCTGATGTTAGGAGTCTGGCAAGTTGTATTAGCGGTAAAGTTGTCCCGGCGGCTCCACGAGCTGGTGGCGTCCCGCACGCTCGCTGGGCTGGTAATACGAAGCTTCTTACCACTATTCATAATGGAAGATAGAATATCACCCAGTGGAAGTTTGAGGAGAGAGGCAGGTATCAGTCCCGGTCTTAGTGCTGCACGGGTTAGTTGTTATGCTGTTAAATGTAAAGTGATTGCCGTTGTCTTTTTAGTAGCAATAAGCAGAGGCATAGCTCCAATTAGAGATCAAATTCTTATGCGTTTCTTCGCCATGACAGCGATTTCATCAGAGAGTAAAAGATTAAAGTCCTCCCAGACCTTTTTATTTAACCATTGGCCAATCATAGGAATGTTCAAATTAGCCCACACCTGTGTTTTTCCTCTCAAGCAAGTTCTATTAGTTTTGAGATCTCTTCAAATAATACATAATAACAAAATAGTATATAAAACAGTATAAAACAAATTAACAATAAGTAAATGTGTTGGCATGTTAGAATCAAAAATCAAAAATCAAAATAAAAATATGTATGTAAAATTACAATAAAAAAATGCAAAAAATGGAAAAAGAATTATTCCTTCTCCCTTTTTATTTTTATATAAACAATATTTAAATAAAATTTATAAATAAGTGACAGATATATACACTTTCTAATTTCATTGTATGACTAATATCAAAGAAAAATATATATATCTGTAAATTGCTGTGAATATAAACAAAGGGCCTGATCCAGAACAACGCTTCGGAGTGAATTTACGCGTGGCGGAGACATAAAATCGCATTTTTGTAAGTACTGCGCATGCGCACCATAGAAAATACGCTAATTAGCGTAACGTAAAATTGAACGTATGGGCCATTCACGTATTGTTAGCGTAAATTCTTATGTGTGGGCGTGCCAATTTTACGTGAGTCAACAATACGCTCGATTTACGTGAAGTAGGTGGAGGTTGGTATGTAAAGTGTACAGTATGGGCGTGCTAAGCAGCGTACGTTCACTTAGTCTATACGTCCGTTAGCGGACGTACGCTGTTATGCTAAAAAAAGTTAAGGTAGGGTTTGGGAAGCGGAACTCAGTGAAATATGAAAGTGAAATATGTACATTCAAGGGGTGTGCCTAGGGGAGTGTATAGAACATACGCGTGCGAAAATACGTTACGCGTGAAAACGTATTGCACACGTAGTTCTGGATCTACCCCAAAGTGTCTATTCACACTATAGCCATATCTGCTGAGACTTATTTTATAATTCTATTCTAATAGCGAACAACAAAACTTATTCACACTATAACAATATCTTATAAGAATTATTATAGTATGCTAATAGTTTTATTTATTAAGGATATTGATATGTTTGTAAATATCCAGCGCCAAATAAAAGACAAAGGGAGAAAGGACGAAGCTATGCTAACAATATTGTTAGGATATTTAATTGTCTAAATTGGGATTATATTTCTCATTTGGGCTGTTTAGCATGAGCAGTGTTGTTAGAGGTATTCTCGCTTTTTAATTAACTATTAATAATCATTTTTCACAGTGGTTATAGCGCTATTTCTTGTTTGTTTGTTTTTTATATATATTTCTTAACTTTAAAAATGATCATTGTATAAATTATCAGCAGGCTTTGTGTGGTAAAATAGTGCTATTGCATTTAAGTCTCCCCCCTAGTCACTACTGCAAGAATATGAAACATAACACTGATGTCTGATAGCTAAGCAGAGGAATATTTCTGCAAAGATTTATGGATCCACTGGCTGAAATGAAGGAGTTTGTAGTGTGCGGAGATGTACTGTAGTATACAAGCAGTAGGAAGATGAAGAGCGGCTGTTAGATTTAGCTTTTTTTAACTGACTTCGCAGTCTTGAATGAACTAAATGTAAAGCACTAAAAAAGAAAGAGGCATTTTAATGATTGGGCCTGTGAACTCTTTAAAACAGAAAATGAAATTGCTGTGTTTGCATTTGCTGCAGTAAAAACTGAGAAAAAAATGTTTTAAGTTAGAAAAAAGGATGCACACAGCTTGACATTGCTAGATTCATGGGACAGATGCAAAGCATGAAATCAGACTTCAACAGGATTTTCCAGGATTTAGCAGTATTTCAACCTGTAGAAACGGTTTTGTGCTTTCTCTTTGGTGTAGACACAATTGATGTGATATTGACATTGCATCAGAAATGACATCATTATTTCACATGGACACAGCTTCAGTGGCAACTGAGATGACAACTTTGCTAGCTGTCAACTACATTAAAGCCAAGACCTCCGGGAAAACCTGTGGATTCTACTGTTTCTGCTCTTAACATAAGGAAAAGTGCTATACACTTGGCAGCACTTTTTCAATCCACATACTTTTATGAGTCATCATTTTCACACATTAAAATGATTGCATTGAAATACTGGTCATCTCAAACTGATGAACGCTTTGAGGTCTACAGAAGGTAAGGAATCAGCACCAACTGCCCTGATTGTGAAAACTTGCTGAGTTACAGCATAAATCATCTCATCAGTAAATTTGCCCTTAAGTCTTAGAGGGTTGTAGGTTACTAGAGAGTAAGTGAACAAAAAGTACATTATGGCCCAAACTCTGTCTTCTCTAGTTTAAAATAAATTCAGAGCAGCTGGAACATAATTTTTCCTGTCTATGGGTCAACACCCATAATAATATGGTGGTGGATGAGGATGATAAGTTATAAACCTTAGCCACAACCAATAGGGTGGTTGGACTGTGACCCTTTGAGAAAGGGAGCATAAAACTTTATGCCTTCTGTGCAGCTTCCCCATAGTCAAATTTTGAGCCTTACTCAATTGGGGGCAAAAAAAATGATAGATTTGAGTTTAAAGTATGAAGCTAATTTTTCACAGATTGTATTTTAGTTTTACATCTATAATTATAAGTATTTGCTGTTTTGCAGTATTTAGATGAGAAGAATGGATCAAGTTATCAAGTGATAGGACCATACATTGGACAACCTTGAAGTAAATGAAAAGTGGGGAAAAGTTATATTAGAATTATTTAAATTCTCCAATAACTAATTATAACAGGACTGTGCTTCTCAATATCTCTTTACTTCATGTTGCATGCAATGCTGGAATTTGCCTGTGTGGGGCAGCAAAGAGCAGCCTACATAACACTCAAGTAGTCAAGGGAGAAGTACAACCCCCTAATGACATGCTCTTTTACATGTCTAAATTTGTCCTGCTTGTATTCTCTGTTAGTTAACAATGCAAATGTATATAGTGTGAATATTTGCAGAAATACGCTATGCTATCAGGCCTACATATTATTTAGGAACAATATAGGTGGCAAAAAGTTTACAACGCTATTTTAGGGAGATGTAGGAAATTGTGGCATTCCTTGTTAAGGGCGTATTAGGAGCATAAGTGCCCAATGCAAAGAATGGAGAATGAAGTATGAGATAAGCCCAGAATACATGCGTGAGCAATTGTGGCTACCCAGACTAAAATGCAACACACAGCTATGATTGTTGGAGATCGAAGGAGTGACATAGAGGAGGGAAGAGGTGGCTTAAAGATGTGATTGATGCAAATCACCGCCAACTATTAATGCCCCTTTTTCTTAGTGTTACTAGGGGTGGGGCTTGATGATTTTCCCTAGTAACACTAGGATACTGGTGTTGCCAGGGGGGCAGGACTTGAGGCCTGGTTTTCATGAAGCCAAGGAACTCAAGCCCTCTGCGGGAGATTTGCAGACTCTCCCGGGATACCAGGAGAACTGTCCGGATTTCAAGAGTCTGCAACCCTGACATAAATTGGCAAAATTTTATTCTAAGAATCACTGGTACTGATAGGACTGGATCCAGAACTCTGCTGCTGTAGGGGAGGGTGCAGAAATTAGGTTTGTGTGTAAGGGCATAACTGGTCATTTACTGTGCAATTACCATACCCCCACCTCCCACACACTGTACGCATCCTGTCCCTTCTCTCCCTTCCTGCATGGAAGCCTGGATCCTGAGAATCCAGATCTGTACTGCAAGTCTTTTACGACCTTTTCCGCATGCAGCGTGCAAAAAACAACCGGTTGCATTCCCCGAAATACCCTTTTAGTTTAGATTTTTTTTTTTAGAATGGGTGAGTATGCTGATCAGCATACTCACCCATTCCGTTTCAGAAATGCTGCGCCGCTACCGCAGGACCTGGTCCACGGGAAAGGTGAGTAACCTCTCCAGGGTTAGGGTAAGGCTGTAGGGGAGGGAGGGTTAGGTTCAGGCTGCGGGAGATGGTGGGTTAGGGTCAGACTGCAGGGAAAGGAGGGTTAGGGTCAGACTGCAGGAGATGGAGGGTTAGGGTCAGGCTGCAGGGAAGGGAGGGTTAGGGTCAGGCTGCGGGAGATGGAGGGTTAGGGTCAGGCTGCAGGGGAGGGAAGGTTAGGATCAGACTGTAGGGGAGGGAGGGTAAGGTTCAGGCTGCAGGAGATGGTGGGTTAGGGTCAGGCTGCAGGGAAGGGAGGGTTAGGGTAATGGAAGGGGAGTGTTAGGGTTAGAATTAGGGGAAAGTGTTGAAGTAGTAGCACAGCCTTACCTTACCGCGTTCGGTGCTCCGTGGATCGTTTGCTATGCCTCATCGAGGCTTATGCAATCGAAATCTCAGCCAGTTTGAAACTGGCTGTGAGAAAACGGCCCTAGGGACCCACACCCGAAAACAACCACATTCCGTCAGTCTGGATCCAGCCCATAGTGGGAAAGAAAGTCTAAATCACTACAAAGAAAGCAAAGTTATTGTATGTTACCTGCCTGCGCTGTACTTGTACTAATTTATATGTGTGAGATCATTTCTATATAAACGGCTATTAGCAGAATAGGACATGATGGTAATGAAAGGCTAAATGCACACAGTGAATGTAAATTAGCATGACTTGTGATAAGGTGATGATTTCTTTTAAAACCTGTCTCATTAATTGCACAGGAGAAATAAACTCATACGCTGGGCATAACAATAACCTGTAGCACTGTGTCTCATTCCATTCTTCCCATTCACACCTTTCCTCCTCTCATTAGCCTGTACACCATTAGCTTCTTCACAAAATGTATTGTTTAGCAGAGCAAAAATTGTGTTTTGTGTACATTTCTTTTTATGCAATTTAGCTGTACTATTTAGGGGCTGGATCCAGACCTACTTGCGTGTTACGTTTGGTAGCATAGCATATTTCCGCAATCATAAGTACTATGCAGTCTCCCAGGCACTCCCTTCGGACGGATGTACTTTTGCCGTTTTACGCTTGCCAAACCCTACCTTAACTTTTCAAAGTGTAACCGCGCACATACGTATTGTCCAGACAGAAGTAACTGCCTAACCCAGCCCATATTGTACGATTTAAATGCCTCACCCCGCCTAGTGTGTAGTTGGAGTGTAGTTACGGCTAGCGTATTTTTGGCACACCCCTTCGTATGTAGTTACTACAGTGTTACGGCCGCCCAGAGTTACGTGGCGTAACAGAACATACAAACAGCCGAAATTACTCGAACCGCTAGCGTAAAATCGCTTGCGTGCGTAAGTCTGGATCTGGCCATAGAACTCTAATGAAATAAAAGTGATCAGAATCCAGTAACAATCCTCCTCACAGAATTCACAAAAAACGTGGACCTCCCATTAGCAAAGCATAGTCTGCCACTAAATATTATACTGCTGTGTACATAACACTAGTGTACCATGATTACCACTTTGACTTCCATTTCACGGATTACTACTTTTCTATCAAACAATCCTATTTTAGAAACTAACAATTTCCATATGTTTTCAGGGTTTCCTGAAACTGCTTCTCTATATATTGATTTTTATAGTCAATCTTTATTTAAGTTTATATATGTGAAAATATTCTACTAAGTGCTCATTTCGTCTAGTTTCTTTATTTGTGAAATAAGGAAGTCATTGTAATGGGAGGATTGCAAACTCCGTTTATTAAAGGTGGAACAGGATTATTATTATAATCTGGGCATCTAAGGGCAAACCCAATTGTTTTACAGGTTCTTCCACCTAGCCTGATGCTGGCAGCAAATACTCTCCTATTATTCCCCTTATTGACAGAACTTGTTATTTTGGCAAGCTTTCCTGAATTGCACACAGAAAATAAGGGAGGAAATTTATCCTATAGGGGGAAGGAATGAAACGTTGGCAACTATGAGTAATACAGAAATCATGCAAGCCTTATTAAATTATACAAGCAGGGTCCATTAAGAGGCTTACATGCCCTAATGTAGGTGGGACCAAATCAGTTGTAGATGTCCGGAATGTCTGGGAGACTCCCTTAAATTCAGGCAGTTCTCCCGGTATCCCGGGTGAGCCGGCAAATCTCCTTCATGGGACTTGATGGTTGTGGTTTCCATGAAACCATGGCCTCAAGTCCTGCCCTCCTGCCTGGCAACACTAGTTTACTAGTTTACTAGTGTTGCTAGGGACAGCAAGGGACTTGATGATGCAAATTGCATCATCTAGCCCCACCCCCATCTCTATGAAACCCAGAAATGGTAATTGATTATCAAGGGGCGGGGTGTAATGATGCAATTTGCATAAATCGCCCTGTAAAGCCCTGCCCCATGCATCTATGGCATTTATGGAGATCCCGGAGGGAAGCTTTTAAAAGTTGGCAATCCTGAGATAGAGTCAAGACCAGTGGCGCAGCTACAGTGGTCGCAGCGGACTCAGTTGCAACCGGGTCCCTGAGCTAGGGAGGCCCAGAACAGGCCCCCCCGCCACTCACCACGCAGGGGCCAGGTCCGCCAGACTGCCAGAGCTAGAGTTCAGTGCCGCGGGCCCAGCCTAATCTTCACAGACACAGCGGTAATGTAGAGGTCTGAATGCCTTGCAGGTCAGACCTCTGCGTTACCGCTGCCTGTGAAGATCCGGCTGGGCACGCGACACTGGGTGATGATGTCACGACGTGTGACATCATCACCTACGCTGCAGTGCCGTCGGCCCGTCTGGATGCAGCAGAGGAGTGCGCGCCGCGGTGGAATAGGTGAGGTGAGGGGAGGGGGGGCTAGGGACACATGATGGCACTGGCAGTATTGGGGGGAGCTGGGGACACATGATGGCACTGGCAGTATTGTGTGTGGGGGGAGCTGGTTAAAAGGATTATTGTTAAAAATATGTTTCCTCTCCCAGCTTCCCATATGCAAGTTCGCGAAGCTAGGCGCAAAAATCGTACCCATGGCTGTGCCACACACTTGTAAAAAATATTGATTCAGAAATTTAAAATAATTATGCGATAGGATGAACCCAATAAGGTCACAAATAAAATCTCTATGTTTCGCATCCATATTATCATCCTCATTAAGAAATTCCATAACTGATCTAATGCCTTTCACATGTTCAATAGAGGTATACAAAGATTGTACATCCACAGTTACCCAAAAACATTCTTCGGACCATAAGACATCACTCAGAGATTGTAACACCGAGGTAGTGTCCTTCAAAAAGGAGGGGAGATTTTTTACAAACTTATTTAGAAAAAATTCCACATACTCCGAGATATGTGATGTTAGGGAGTCAATGCCCGCTATTATAGGTCGGCCCGGGGGGTTGACCGGGTCCTTATGTACTTTGGGTAAATAGTAAAAAATTGGAATCACTGGATTGGATATTAAAAGATACTGATATTCATCTTTGTCGATCACACCATTATAGAGGGCATGTAGTAATAGAGGCCTGAGTTCATCCAAGAAGAGGTCTGTAGGGTCTTTATCTAATGGTTTATAGGAGACTATATCACTTAAAAGTCGTAAAGCTTCTTTCTCATAGTCAGTTCTATTTAAAATAACCAAACCTCCCCCTTTATCCGCTTGTTTGAACACTAAGTCTTTATTTTCTTTTAAAGTGTCTAGTGCTTTGACTTCATGAGCATAAAGATTTTTCTTCCCTATGTTTGATGCCTCGATTTTTTCAAAATCCCTTCTAACCATTTCGTAGAATATATCGATATTACTACTCTTTGATTCCAGTGGGTAAAACTTGGACGTACATTTAAGACCGGATTTAGAATTTTCTTTAAAATTACTAATAATGGCTGTCTCCTTTTTAGAAAAATGTCTTTTAAGCGTAATATTCCTAATATATTTATTTAGGTCAATAAATAATTGAAACTTATTAGGTTTATTAATAGGTGCAAATGATAAGCCTTTGTTTAAAAGTGTCAATTCGGCCTTCGTCAGTTGGTGTTTGGATAGATTAAAAATCCCACCTTCTTTATCATTAATTAATGTTCTTTGTTTGCTTTTTTCCGATTTTGTTGCACCTCCTCGTCGCCCTCTTTGTCTAGTAATCTTTTTCTGAGGGGGGAAGCTATTAAGATAGTTTCTTTGGATGGGAACGTCCGCCGTAGGTCGTTCCTGTGGGGGCTTGGGGATAAAAAATCACTTTCACTATCTGAATTGATTCTCTGAAGTGCCGAAAACCTACTTTTATTTTTAGTGATCAGGTGAGTGTTTGGGGCCGTATTCTGTCTATCATAATTAAAATTAGAGGTTGAAGCCCTATTTCTAGAGCTTTCAACTCTTGTATTGATATAGTTAGAGCGGTTTGTGGGTCTAACAGGAGCATTATTTTTCTTCCACCAATCCTTAACTCTGTTAAAATCATAGTCTTTCTTATCTCTTTTAAATTTCTTAACTTTTGTAGCCCTAATTTCTGCCTCTACTCTGTCCACTTTTTTGTTAAGGACAATGAGATTAGCTTTATAGTCCTCACTATCTAGGTGGGGTTCTAGGAGAAGTTCCTTTGTTTTTAGTTCCTGTTTAATTTCCTCTATATTAGTGATCTTTTCTCTAATAATCAATTGCATGAGTTTTTTGGAGCAATCCATTAGGATTTGATCCCATTTTTCCATAAAAATGGGATCATTCTGGCCAAAAGAGGGATCTTTTAGAATTCTCAGGCCTCTTGGAATTCTATTTACATTTAAGTATTGTTCCATACTAGCCTTATCTCACCATGCTTTTGTTTCTCTAATAAGGAGGTCTTCAGTGTCCCAAAAGATATCATCAAGAGATTTATCTCTGACTTCTGCATTTATAGTTTCGTCTATAAAGAGTGTTTGACACATATTAATCCTTCTTTGGCTTAACTCATGTGGCCTGAACATGATGTGTCGATATGGGTTAAGGGTATAGCAGCCCTGATAAGTGATACACAAGTGAAAAAATAGCAAAAAGAAACAAATCAGAAAGTGGCGCTCAACCCTAAATACCAGAAATATACAATCAATGAGTGATTAAAACCCGATTAACCGGGGGCAGCTTTCCTTCAAAACAGTCCGTGTGTAGCAGACAAGTAATTACGAAAATAGCAAAGATAGGAAGCGCCTAATAATACATCAATAATATAATATTAAATAAAAAATTAAAAAAATTATACATAAGTAGTTAAATTAAATAAGTCCCAATTTCAATAAAGTGCACGTGCTGAATAGTTCACACTATAGTGAATAAAGTGCAGATTCAAGGCGTACCAGATAGCCTTATTAAAAAGGCATATAGAGGGTTTCTTTGCAATGAAGACCTTTAGCTCTCACATCCAGGGTGGAGATGGCAGGGAGTGGCTGATGGCCTTAGTGATAGGGCAGACCAGGAGTTTCTTTGGTGAACTTCCTTCTAGGAGCACATCCAGGATGTG